>JABGLY010000706.1:0-14930 GCA_013623525.1 Fusarium dimerum
CTAGCCGTTTTTGACACCTTTCAGCTATGGACGTCCGCCCCAAATCATGAGACATGCATAAGAAGTTAGGAAGCATCTGCCTTTCATTGTGATTACGTCGATGCCTGCAGAGTAAGCTACATATCTGACTAAAAGACAAAAGAATAGGAGTTCTTACTAGAATTTCCACTTTCCAGTTAGGCTAAATCATCTGCAGACTTGCCACCTTATCAATTGTCAAGGTTTGGTTAGACACAGGTCTCAAGAGAATCTTGGACATCAGCAGGAGGAATTAAAATAGTGGTCCAAAAATAGCTCATGGAGGGGGGGAAAAAACGAAAGCCTGGTACCAGGTACATCACAGTTAGACCTGGTGCAAGATATCAAAAGACCCGAGCTGACTGAGGTCTAAGTGTGACGGTTTAAGATTCTGNNGGTTGTCACGTCTCTTGATAGTGAATAATGCGGGTGAGGCTTATCCAGGTAAAGAATTTGTATTGATAGCTGGTGAGCTAGAGTCTATGATGGTGCTAATGGATGTGATCTATATACTAATGGTAACGGTACGGGAGCGACGTGACATGAGGTCGTCGTCGGTCCTTGTACTTGTCGGTCCTATCTTAATTGGTTGATTTCGCTGGAGCGTTTGTGGGGCGCACGTGATGTAACCGCTGGGGTCGTGACACCAGGGGCGAAACTTGGTCTTGACGCCGACCTTGGCCAAAACCTGACCCTAACCTGGTGTCTATACAGCGGTTTACACCTAGCAATAGGTATTTTTAAGCTTCTTTTTAAGCTTAATCTATAGCTCATAGCTATTTTACCCTGTCTTAGCTTTTTCTTATCTCTTATCTTAAAAACCTATAAAAACCTATAAAAATAACCTAGCAATAGAGCTTTGGTTTAGTTATAAGTTAAATATATAAGTTTTAACCCTAACTGAAATAGTGGCGTTCCGGTCCTCGCCGCTTGTACATCCCACCATTAAGTCACTATGACTCATAGCCTCGCTGCTTGCTCATCATTGTTCGTCAGATATCTTAGATTTCGATTCTCTCCCGGATCATCTTGGGCGTGGATCAGCGTGTGGTTTTTGAGCGAGTCTCTTAGAAAGCCTTATTAGGAATTCCGGGATCTTAAAAATCCCGTGACCTCTAGTCCTTTCATTACAAAAGCTCGTAATGTCATCGCCAAATCCCCCGAAGACGCCCCAAATTGTGACGCCTCCCCGCCAATGCTGCGTGATGGAACCCGACCGAGTGGCCGCCATGATTTGGGTAGCAAACTTAGTTGGGCATCGGTGGTGTTAACCAGAACCCCCGGCCACACGCTGACAGCACCGTACGATAACCTCATATGATTAACCCCGCGCCTTGACGCCGACTACTGCTGCATTGCTTTCTTTATAACATAACATTGAGTTAATCTGTGCTGAGAAGAAGTTATATCCACCTGCAGAGCCATGGACCAACTAGCCGCATACCTTACCGCATTACGAATTGACCAACGAACCCATGTTGGTTTTGGTGACGAAATACCGGATGAGGTTCCGTTCTGCCCGCCAGGCAACCTTGCAACGAAATTGAACAACACTACTCGTTATCTCTTTCGCATTTACTCACATACATCTGCTGGAAAGAACAGTAGCGAATGGATGAAATCTATTGACGCCCTAGAAAACAATCTGACGGACATTTTTGCTCGAGATAATGCTGCAAATATCGCTATAACCCTCAATGAGCATCTTCGATGGGAGCCAAAATCATGCGGAGACCCTTTCATATCCTGGACAACTTCGCTCCTTGTCGCGATTGAATACGCTATCTACAAGCATAAGACGGAAGGTGCTAAGCTGGAGGCAATTCATCTGTGCATTGTCGATACCACTATGTTCCCAAAGGGAGTATTCATACGAGACCTCGACCTGATCGAGGAATTTTATGACAAAGTCCCCAACTGTCAACAGATCATGGTCAAAGGTGTATGCCACACTTGAGGAGCGAGAGGACTCGACAACTTCCGTCATTTGCGAAACAAGCGACATAAGACTTACTCTGGCGTTTATTACTTCGGAGAGTTCCTCTCACAAGGACAGACAAACATGACGGGTCGTTCATCCACGGTGACGTGCGACAAGATCATCAACAATGATTTGTTCACTATGCTACCTCAATTCCAAGCGGAACTGGAAGATAATAAAATACAATGGGCGGAAGCAGTGGTAAAGTCTCGAGAGTCGTTCTATATGGATATTGAGCCGGAGGCCACAAGCGCCTCCGAGTTCGTGGAGGCAGCGAAGATAGCGTTGAATTTTGGGACGGTGTGGTTTCTGCCCATGCTAGCTAATCTGCTGGCTCTGCGTCCTCGCGCAGCGCAAGATCCCAGGATTCTGGACCAGATCTCAGGCCTATTTTCAGGTGCGTAACTATTGTGAAAGGTCTAGGCTTACTAACCAATGGGTAGATGAGTCGAGGTATAGCTTATCGTCCAAAGATACCAAAATTGTGGCCAATGAGAATATCCCAGAGGTCTTGCAGTTTGGGAAGATTATTCATGATATTCATGAAGATTATTGGGACGAGTCTGCCCATACCTTATTGAGATCTGTGGAAGAGACTGCAGGCGCGCTCTCCGACTCAAATCGCCCTACAGTAGGAAACCAGTGTAGACTACGGAACACTAACTTCAAGTTTTTAGACATTGTTCAGCGCTTTGCAACCAGCTCTAGGACCACCGGAGCTTCCAGGCTGCTGGGTAAGGGTAATTTAGCAGGCGGTCTCTATACGATAGAGAGTAAGCATCTGCAACCACTTGTGCAGAGCTTGACAGCGCTGGATCGCATTATACAAGAACTTCAAGAAGGCGCGACTTCTACTTAGTATCATTATGCATACAGTTGTGGTCGACTGCTTTGGAGGAGTTCGGTGACTTGTGTTCTAGGATCGTTGGCCCAGCATTTAAAGAAGATGCCGGTGAAACGATGCAATTGGCTGCTACAGCTCCAGCCGACAAGACCTGCTACGGAGCCTTTGGGCGAGAGGCTGAACAAGCTAATGAGGAGCTTGGTCTTACTACTAGCTCTTTTGAAGATTGGTTGAAACGCAGCCGATGGACTGTTCCTTGGAAGATGTAACCCTTCTTTGAGTTGGATCTAGCTAGTTCGGTGAAATATCAACAATAGGGTTTAAATTTTGCACTCACGCTTAATTCGCGCACAATCGAATGATCACGAGAATTGGATAGGGTCAAATTGTCTTCGGCTGTTTAATGACAGCTATGCTCAACCTACTTGCTGGAAGACTGTGACATTTAAAGCCAGGTCATGAGTTTGTCTGCTAATAAATTGATGGTGGTAGTTGAGCGAGGATCGGATCGCGTAGAGTTGAATTATTTATATTACAGAGCAAAGCCCAATCTCTATGCCCTCTTGTTGGTCTATGGATGCTTTTAGGTACAATGTTTTTGTATCTTTTGGATGCGACGAACAATATGGCCGCAAGCACGACATTTTAAACCATCTGGTTTGGGCGACGCAAGATAAGGGGTGGGTTGAATTATATCCGTTAGGTACTGTAAATAGTGATGTAGGTCGTCCCGACTGTAGATAATATTCGGGATCTGTTTCATTTTAATACATCAGTTCACCAGACTACGGGATTCAGCACGCAACGTGGCAAACCATCATACCAGCGGACGTTCCAGTGACCTCCTGCCCTCTGTTCTACTAAGTACAATCTCATTTAGCCGCTGAATAATTTCGTGTTCGTAGAGCTTTGGCCTATCATCTGCCGCCATATTTCCAAAATCCTTAGTAAAACGGATGAAAGTCTGAGTGGCTGCGTTCGCAAGAGCAGCTTTGCGCCAACTTTTATACGACGATTTTCTAGCGAGGACATCCAAAATCTCAAATCCGTCAAGAATTTTGTTGGCGTATCGTACGCTTGCTGCGTTTAGGCCTTTGAGATCCATCGTGGGATGTTTGGTCAGGTAGGTAGAGCTAGGCTTGCATGTTCGCTTGTGGCGCTGGGAAAGATCAGACGTTTGCACGCAACGTGATCTGGCTTGGCTCGGATCAATAACAGAGTTTGTCGGTATGGCCGGTAGCTTTCCAGAAGATCGAGTAGGTCTGGCTCTTGCGGATGTGAGGGCTACTATTCGTTCGGATCTTCTGCGTCCCTCGGAATGGCAAAAACGATAACATTGTTGCTGTTGCCTCAGCTCGGTCGAGATGGAACTGAATGAATTGGCGGACGGGCCATTGTGAATATGGTCAAGTTCGACCTTCGTCAAAGACGATCTAGATGAGAGTTTCGCAGAGCTTCTGGTAATTGCCATCGTGGTTGAGAGACTCGGCTTAGTTGAAGTTTCCAGCTGGCCTGGGTTGTTTGTTGAGCCTGGTTCGTGACGTTCTATGCTGCAATTCAGCAATTACTTATTGTTTAGTGAGCTTCGCATCACACCCGATCGCGTCGTGGTAAAGGCTCAGACGCTGTAATAAGGCGCGAGTGTTTGAGGGGGCGAGTCGTGAATCAAAGCATGGGAAGATATGAGAATTTATAGGTTGCTGCAAACCATCCGTACGCTTGTTCTAGGGGGCGCTGGGCGGCCCCTTGAAAATCCGGCAGGCGCTGTGCACCTCGAAATTGATTCCTGAGGAGGTTATCATTGACGTGACAAAATTACGCCAAGTGGGGAATGCTAGTCTGTCGTCCCAGGTTACCCGTGAGACAGGCGCACAGTCCCTGGTATGGTCAGACCCTTGTAGCGATGCCTTTATGATTACAACGGAGCAACAAAAGCAAGGATCTTGGGCTCATATCTGTCTCTGCAATTGGATTGGTTCTAAAGGCGATTACCTTTTCAATGGAATAACGTGTCTGCTACGTACCATGACGGCTGGCTAAACCATAAGCAGACTCGGAGATCGGTCAATACTGTTCTAAGTACTTACGAGACATTCTCAAGCATCTCTAATAGTTCACCACCCACAATGCCTCCCCTTACTAACACTGGGACCTTCTAGCCCCCTAAGAAGCTGTTGCAAGCATATAAAATTAAAGGGCCAGGTGCTTACATTGGTGCTACACCATGATCCAATAATGCTACAACATGATTCATTTTCCAGTTTATCACGTATTGAGGTCATACATTGAATACCAAACACTAATAAGTCAAAAGCGCCTGGTTCTGACTCTTTAGTCTAGCCACAAAGGACCCATTCTGCCTTGAGTCTGGAAGTATTCCTGACGCAGGATTTGGGAAAGCTCATTCGTTTTTAGACTGTCGCTATCGAGAAATCTACGTAATCACTAGGAAATCTTAAGGGTATACCTTATGAAGTATGTCACCTGTACTCGGTCTGATGTAGTTCTACAATATGCGTGCATATCCAGGATAGATATCGTCACTAAGTTCCCTCTCCTAGAAAAACGCGGGCTTGAAGCCTTCGATGTCGATTGTCGCAATCTCATTATTGAATACATGCGGCTTGACATCTCGAGGGCTCTTCCCGTAGCTGACTGCAACCAAGGACTTTCGAGAGAACTTCTGAACAATGTCTTTACATAATATGAGGCTTCTGTAGCATACGTGGCTAATGTTCAATGTGAGTTCCTTAAATTCCAGCTCACAGTGGTGCCTCCCGGGGCTTGCAGAGTGAAGAGACGCTTTGACCTTTTCGAATAGAATTTCGTTCTCCTTTTGGATCTCTTCCCGATCTTTTTCAATCTGCTGAACTCCTTGGTCTTTCATTTTCCTGGTCAAATAAAGGTATACATATGGCTTATCGATATCTTCGTCAATAGAGAGAAGCACAGGGATCAACCCGTACGATTTCGCAATATTTGCCCATTCATAGTCTGTAAAGATTGTATCCCAAGGTTTTAGTCTTCGAGCCCCACCACGACTGCGTGCAGTGGTAGCATTAGTAGGCCTTGTTGCTTCTATCCCATACCAGTTTATCAATATTCTCTCGCGCGTCCTTCGTTCTGGTTGTTATTGTTTGAGACGATGAAAGCATTGACAAGGTAGGTAGAAGCTAGAAAGGCACGTAAGACAGATAGGTAATCTGGGTTGCTAGATTAATCATAAAAAGGGGGGCAGTAAAGATAAAGTCAATGTTAAAAGGTCGTGCTTCCTTACAATACTATGCCGGTCGATGTCTGGCTGCCAGGACCACTTGTCACATCTGAATGGCCACTCTTATGGGAAGGGCCTCGCTTTATTTGTGTCTTATTAGGCACGGAAGTGACTTGTGAAAGCTTGGTAACGCGTACAATTCAGGGTTTGGTCATGTAGTCACCCGTGACACACCTCTCCACCTTACCACACCAACTTCTGTCACTCAGCCGTACGAGTCATGGTCAATATGGAAAACACTCTTGACAATGCAGTCCAACAAATCAACGAGAATTCATGGCTCATAATGAAGGGAGCGGAGATAACATTTAATGCATGACAGACTGTTTACCTGTGAAACATCAAAGCTAAGGTTGCCTCAGGCGTCTACATACATCCTGGGCAGGCTATTAATTACCTTAGTAGTCAATGATAGAATCAATTGTACAACTAGTAAAATTGATGTTCTAGCACCGCTTTACAGGGGGTAGAATTGAATGTACTGACAGAGGTAGATTTGATCTTTGTCAGCCAATTGAAGTTCATTAAAAATTTTATATAAGATACGCGACGCGATACCCGCGTATAGCACCTCGAGTTACAACGTCCACTTTAAAGGCTGGTTATTTTTAGGCGGATTACTTCAATGTTCGTTTGGATCTTAAGGTGGCCTGTGCTAGTGGCAGGCCAGCTCGCACAGGAAAAGAACCACAGGGTCACTAGAAATCATCACCACCTGCGCGATATTCCCTTAAAACTAGACTGCTTCCAAATCATATGGAAGGGCAAGCCCTTGAATTGGTCATTTTTTTTTGTCTATCTTATGAAAAGAACTATGAAAAAATAAGGAAAGGCTTATGTGTGGGGTGAAAAAGAGTACTTGATTCTGCATGCCTCCGAATCTGCCTCCTCTGTTGTTTTCAATCGTAACAGCCTTTTGTAGGTTGAACTACCCTGTAGCATGACGGAAACCGATTTGATCAAAAGAAAACTTCTAGCCAGACTTCTCCCTTGACTCTATCGACTCACACCAACCCAGGAAGTTTATTATAGCCCTTCTAAGTGTATTTGAATCGTATAGGCTATTATAAGCCCTTCTTTGAAGCCAATGTAGCTTGACCGCTTGTAACAAATGACAAAATCAATCGCAGTAGTTTTGCTTTTCTCAAACCACTATAACCTGGGACGGTTTGAGATTCTGGTGACGCGTGGTCGCGGCGGTCTTTAGGGATCACGAAGCCAAAAGCAAAGAAACTTCACTTTGCAATGAACACTTGTTCATCCTAATAGAAACCAATATAGCCTTCAACACAGCTTCAACTTGCTCGATCAACGCCCTGAAGCTGACACACATCCAAAGTATGAGCGGTTGTGAAACCTTGCATCAAAGCAATCACATGTGTATACATCGCGCATAAGATAGCAACATGAAAGATCTGGTGCGAACTTCCCCAGATGTCAAAATTGCCCGGTGCCAAACGCTCCGGAACTCGGAACTGTAGCTGTTCGTCAGCACTCTTCTGTTAAGAATGGAGCACGCGATGAGCGTGCAGACATACCGCATACAGGCTGACTCCGGTGCCATAGAAGATGAGTTCGATAAGATAACATTCCATTCCTGAGTATTGAAGCATGTATCCAGGGCCGTATCGCTTGACTCCATGCAGTAGGGGTATGAACGATGAAGAGCCAAAAATAACGAATGCGGCCACCTTTGCCTTCCGCCAGCGCGGCGTCTTGAGCAAAGGATTTGATATTAGGACGCCAGTGACTGTGCCTGTGGTTATGATCTAGTACTCATGTCAGTATATCAATGGATTTGGCCCGGCTGCCTGCATAGTGCTGTGAATAATGGTGATCACTCGGAGAGACTCACAATAGACCAATGCAACTTTTGTAAGCTTGCTTCACAGAAGAATACATAGTAGATGCCAGAAGATAATGTGCCTACAGTCAGAACGACAATACCCAGTAGATCCATTCCATGCCAGAACAGCTCTACGCGATGCGAGTAGGGTTGCATCAGGTAATAAAGTGCGCTCAAAACCAAACAGATTTCTGCACACCAGAAGTAGATTCCAAACATAGCATAGTCCATAGACGAGACGTTGAAGAATTGAGGCCCAGCAAGGCACCGGAGGAAGACAGTTGCGGCGACTAGTAGTAAAAGAGCTCCGATCAGATGAGTGTATACATTACAGGACTCGTTGTGCAGAAAGGTTAGACTGGTGAAGATCTCCATATAATCTGCCCTTTCTGGTCAATAACCACTGTGAATATATTTGTTGTCAAGCTGCCATTCAGAGACCTCCTGCCATGTGACGGTTCGTGCTCTGGCGTTTGACTGGTCTATGGTGGATGCCCTGGTGGTCATCTCGGCTTTTGGCATGTGCCGCTGTTTGAGTTGTGCTCCTGACATAATCCCAGTCCGGAGCTATCTGAGCTGCCTTTACAATAGCGCAGAGGAAGAGCAGATGATGGAGACGAGGGGAAGAACACCTAAAAGCTGGATTGTTGAAGGAAGACTAGGGAAATGGATGAATGGCATGGAGAAGATGGGGTGCGATAGCACAGGTCGTGCGAATCATGGAGCAAAGTATTCGTCGAGTTATCACAGCGCGGAGAGGGAGTGACTTGTTTATCTTAGGGCATGGACAGTGCGCGGCGGAAACTTGACATCAGACCAAATCACACCCGCCCCAATCTTACCGTACCTTCAGGTCTTCGACTGTATGCACTGCCCTACCATGCAATGAAGGTCATTGGTGCGGCAAGCAGGGCAGGACGGATAATCCTCCAAGGCCTAAGTCTAATAATAATTGGTGTAAAAAAAAGGGGGTGGAAAGGACGCCAGTATAACATAGAGCAACCAACGAACTAAATCTACGGTAACCGACGAATTCCAGGTTGTCTATATTAAATAATACAATCCACACGAAAACTTGTAAGTTCATAAACTTTACCGCAGTGTCATGATAGGTTATGTGTTGCGGCGTGGCATCAACGTATGAGGGCTCTGGTAAAACTGTGGCAAGTGATGCGACTTTACAGCCTACTATTATTATGGAACACATATGGCGGCTTTCATTTCCGTGTGATCGTAGGATTCATATTGTCATTTACGTGAAGTTAAGAGGATCAACAGAGCTGTAGGATACAACAGACTTGAAGGCGAGTAACTTGCTGAAGAGTATTTGAGCAGTAGGGTAGTATTGGATCAAGACGAGTATATATCGTGTCACATGGGCTACAAAATCTTAGCTTAAATGGATTCAGATCTGAATCTGCCGCGTAGCTAGGATAGGACAGGGTAGAGCCGTTTGCGTTTATGGTTCTACCTCGTGACCAGATGCTTTGTTAGAATTGGGCCGCCCTATAGGTCGTGTAAGAACGGCAGTTTTGAACGGAAGTGTTAATAACTATCACCATCGAGCCGTATAAAACTAGCAGCCAGTCTATACTATGACAGCAGGACAGTCCCAGATACGTCTGACTACCTAAATATGGGCCGCCTTTTAGACCTACCAATCGAAATTATTCATATTATAACATCTCACCTTCCCTATAGAGATAAAAAGAGTTACAGAAGGACACACAAAACAGCAAAGGTGGACTTCTATCCCTCGTACCAAAGACAGGACGAAGCTTTACGTTTATGGAAACTCATTTTCAAAGATGATTCCTGGCTGCAGCATGTGGTCTCAAAGGGATTGGTGCCAGTCTTGATTGGCCATGACCTAAAACATTTAGCGGCGGCATCTGAAGGAGCCTTAGGGGATAATCATCACTATATTCATCTAACTTTTGTAGATCTGAATCCAGCTGAGAAACGTGGAAGAAATAAACATCTTGATACATGGGATTTTATCTCAGCTGGTATTCTCTCCCAACTACGATCTAATAACTTCAATACGCGTGTTCGTGAGGCCCAGTTTCCCGGCTTTACGCTCCGCGTCAGTACATGCTGTCGCAATGACACAGTTGAAGATCCCCGTAAAATCCTCCACCCTGATGGAAAACAGACTACTGTGCTACGTTTTGATGGTTTCACGAGCACAATGTACGACACATCAGATATAGAATTGGCCGACGAACATTTAATCGTCCGTTATACTGATGGGACAAAGATCCTCTTTGAGTATTATTAAGGTTAACACAATGGTCGGCTGGTATCAAATTTAATAATTAGCATGTCACTTGTTAAGGACGTATATACCGCTACGAGATAATTGGTACGATGGCAAGATGTAATTTGAGGAGACAAGAACGTAGGAATAAATTGCACTGCATGGTTCAGACGGCAAGTTCAAAGCCGTCATAGTAATTGTTATAGTGACTTGGTCCTTTAAAGTAAGACCTGAAGGATGATCATGTTTCGATCAATATTGATACTATTTAGTAGTATGATATAACCCCCCCTATAGCACTTTACGCGAAAGGACACTTCGTGTTCTGGGATAAACCCCTGTTCTGATCAGAACAATGTCAAATCAACTCTACACCCTGGCGAAAAATCAACCCTACTAGGTTTAACTGTAGCACTAGGACAGGGATTATTAGCCAATAGTATTGCAAAGATTCCACTTTCAGTGAAAGTAGGAAGTTCGATAATGATGTAGAAATCAATCCCGTTGCTGCAATCCGGGTGCAAAGCAATATACGTGCTCCTGCTAATCACCTCAATAAGGAGGGCTTTGGAATAAGATCTGCATCGACGATAGTGGCACTGTCACAGCCGTGATATTTGCACATCCAAGGTCTCTATAGCATGCCAAATCATACCCCGAAGTGCTACTATTAGACTGTACGTATAAGACTAACAAACATAAGATGCCACTTCTTAATATAGTCGGTATTAATGCATGCCAGCGGTCTTTTTGTGTTGCATTTGCATTCCTCAGTGGCGAGAAAGAGAGTGACTTTACCTGGGCTTTGATGCAACTACGAGGCGTATGTGAGCTTCACAGAATAGCTATGTCGTCTGTTATTCTCACAGACCGATGCCTCGCTTGTATGAATGCGGTTTCCTCCTGTTCCCTGAGTCAGTCTTGTTGTTATGTATTTGGCATATCAGCTTCCATCATAGAATACCTAAGAACAAGGTTTTAGCGGGTTAGTATCGAAGGTGTTGATATATCCAGCTCACATGGTATTCTAGCGGATACTATGGGCACCAAACTGTCTAGGTTCGGCAAATCTTTACCAATAAGTTATATCCTTTCGCCATTTTGCATAGATACGTTAGCTTCACTGTCCTTCGCGATGTGGCATACCGTCCCCCCTTGCACATACGCACACACATTAGCCTCGTTGTGTGACAAAGCGTACTGACGCCTTACTCCGAGTTATCTTAACCCCCTGCAAGTTTGAGCAATTCTCGACTCAGTCGATATATTGAAATAGGCATGTCGTTGGTGCTTCTTATGCGAGGATTGCGTAATGAGAGCCGTCTCTTGAAGCCGGGTGATTCTCTCACAAGACTCCCTGTTGATCCTCTTCCTTGCTGTCGAGCAAATGCCCTTACATTTATTGTAATGACTACCCAATGGTGGTTGATTATCAGATATGAAGAGCGACCCCCCTGGAGTCCTCTCATGCATTATATAGAGCACAGAAGCTTGCCCCTTTTTACAACCTCTAACTCTCCCCTCTATCTTCCTAATTCTCGCTCCCTCACCTCCTTAGCTTCTTTCAAATCCAACGGTAACAAAATTGAATGCCTCGAACTATGACTGATGAGTTGTGGCCTGTGAACACCTCGCCATGTCTGGTTCCTCAGAGGCCTTTACCGAACTCATCCTATGACATCGAGAAACTTTTTCAACAACCAACCCCACCGGACAGCTCCTGGGCTTTGTTTTGTGAGGAGCTCGAAGCAGTGTTGAGAAAGATCACGCCCATGGACAACACAACCGTCAATAACACTTTGTCGCCAACTTCGAACCGCTCCACTGTCTTTGGAGGCTTGCATACCAATGGAGAAGACCTGGCTGTGTGGAGGTCGGCTAATCCAGAGAGCTTGGAGGCCTCCAGTCACTTGAGCGATGTTCATTACAAGTATGATGACACCCGAAGTGCCATATCCACTGGCAGCCAAGCGATTCTGGTCAGCCTTCCCAGCCGGCAGGACAGTAAGCAGACCACAGAAGACAATGGCACTACCCACATGGATACCACTGTATTGCATTCAGTAGGGAGCTTTGTTGGCTACGAAAACCGTCAATTGATGGAAGACGACATGGCGTCCCTGATGGGGGAAGTTTTGAGCCCGAAGGAAGCAGCAGTCGCCCGGATGCAGAAGCCTCTTACACCCAGGACCAGGAGACTGAAGAAGCCACGAAAACCCCTGATGATGAAACATCGAGCTCAAGAGGGGAAGCAATTCTGGAAGAGGGCGAATCCTGTTGTGACAAGAATAATTTTGAAATCTGAGGCTGGGATCCTGGAGTATCACCGGCTGCGGACGCGACACAAACAGTCTGGAGAGACGATGTGGAAGGCAGATACCGAATATGAGGAGCTCAGGCAGGTCAGTGGCAACATCTTACTTGCTTCATGCGATCAAGCTCAGTTTGAGATTCGCCCTGGTGGTTTTGGCACGGGAATGATGATGGAATGGAATTTCACCACAGAGAAGTTTGAGGGTCGGGACCCTATTGATAATAACTTGATTGAGTTTGGGTCCGACCTCATTATGGCAAGTGTAAATAATTCACGTTAAGACCGGGGCTAGTAGAAGTTATATTTATGTAACGATGCTGAACTTAGTTCTTCATATTATTTTCTATCATATAACGCTGTGGATAAGGGCCAACTGTACGTGCTATTTTGCATCCCCCTTGTACCTTCACATCCGAAAAGGATGTGACAATTTAGGAATACTCAACATATGTCTGCATCCTGAAGTGAGCGGGTGAACGAGAATGACTGCAAGTAGAGCTAAGACCACTGATTCGGAATAACTGATGAAGTATCGGACGACTTGAAGCCATGGCTTGGACTTAAGGTTCTGGACCTTTCTTTCACAGGAAATCCATTGCCAAGCGAGATATGCTATGTACGTCTATCTCAGGGAAACCAAGATCTCGAAATACCGCAAGCTACTTTAAGCCTCCCTTCTACATACACTCAGTTTAGCAAAATACACAACTCATTTCTTGCCCTTGCCATTGGACCTAATTATTCATTCCCCAAAATAGCTTCATTTAAAGTGCAAGTGGTGCCAAAAGCCAGTTCCTCTGTCGACTTGCCTTTTTTTCTCTAGAAATTGCGCTCATCTTAGGGTATAGTAAAATCACTAAACTAAAGGATGTTGTGCTTTTGATAAGCTATCCGGCGATGTTGCTGTACTTTACGTAGACGGAGATTGCCGGGATATGCTAAACAAGACGAATGTATTAATTACGCATGGTTTTGGAAGGGTTGGGCTTGCGTTTTTAGGGTGGGATGAGGTTGAGGAATTGGATCACCGACCCTGAGCGACGTCATGGAGCTCTTTCCCTTGCGAGATTGATAGTTGATAGCGAATGCCTCACCCGTTTCGGTGGCCTCAGTTTCGCTTCCAATCTCAGGATCGGTGTTCTCATACATCATGAGACTTTCGTGGATTTCAGACATATGGTGGCTGCCGCCTAGCAGCCAACGATCCTCCCTATCGAACTCAGTATCGTCCACATCTATTTTCCATTGACGTAGACCGGATATAAATGGACGAATAGGATTAACCTGATCAGCAACTCTGGGGTGTTTGACGAGCATGCTATGCTTGTTATATTGTGGAATCATCTAAAGGTGTAATGTAGGCGATTTTGTCTCCAATTTGATGTTCTTCGCACTCAAGACGATGAACATTCCGCGGAACATAGCAAGGTTGGAGCGCTCAGCGCATTGTCTGATGTGTTGCCATATCTGCTGTAAGTACTCTTGTAGAAGGGAATGGTGCATGTTCAGCTTACTTTGAACCATTCCGCTGCAAGTTTCCCTCTGGTGGCTGTATGCTTTACCCTCCACATCGTCAAAAGAACAAGGATGGCGTTGAATCACGTCAGGCGGACA
Organism: Fusarium dimerum; assembly: GCA_013623525.1. Taxonomy (NCBI): domain Eukaryota; kingdom Fungi; phylum Ascomycota; class Sordariomycetes; order Hypocreales; family Nectriaceae; genus Fusarium; species Fusarium dimerum. Next base: position 14,152 of record JABGLY010000706.1, read on the forward strand.
GTAATGGCGGATGGCGGGTAGGAGGAGTTCGTTAATCCACATCCCTCTCTCATTTTTGGTCAGATAACTGGTCGTTCGACAGACGTGAAAGATGTCGGGAAAGAAGACGTAAACTCCGAACTGAGGCGAGTGCCGTCCGCTGCCCAGTCGGAGGTGAGGGATAATATGCAAGGGCGTTCCCCTATAGAGAATATGTATATTGCTTGCTAAATTCCTAGTAGGCGGTAAATAATACGCTATATATAATTTATAATTAATAGATAAGTAGATAGCTAAGGAAATAATACTATCTATATCCTAAGTATGCTAGACATTAGGGAAGCTACTTTGCAATATTTAAATATCTAATTTTGGATAACTATCTTTACCTATTAAGATTAAAGACTAATTTAGCTAGGTATTATTGCTTTTACTTACTTTAGCATAAGATAAGGCGCGACTAATTAAGTCTAGTATTATAAGGCCTTGCTAGTAGTTAACTATATCTAGTAGGCTATATACTTACGGCTTATTATTATTATTATTGTATTTGATTTTAATTTCTTCTGCCTCCCTTTTATATGTTACGACCCTCGCGGCTACATCACGTGTGCCCTATATTTTCCACCCAATACCCTTAGACCAGGAACCATTTAATTAGTGCTAAGAAAGTCCAATTAATCCTAATCCCTTGGAATTAACACTAATCCTACAATACCCTCACTAATCCAAGATATAACTATAAGTATATAAACTACATTTATTAGCACTTTTATAAACTATAGCTTACTAGCTATTAA
>JABGLY010000707.1:0-33038 GCA_013623525.1 Fusarium dimerum
CCCCTGGCTAACACATCACCAACTTCATCTCACACAGAGCCCATGCATTGACTTTCTCACCATGACAGAACCCAACGGCTTTCGCACAAAGTCCCCTCTCCCTCTCAATCCTGAGTCTAGATTCACATGCTAACAGAAGCCATGTGTTTTACCAAGCCATTTACAACCGCCTCAAAGTGCCTGATTCGGATTATACTAAGCAAATAAAGAGTCAGGCTAAAACATCAACGAGGCTGTTCTCTTTCTTCCACGGACTAGACCGAAAAGCACTTCAACGACGGCCGGTTTAGTCTACCGCCACAATCCACTACCGCTATCAAGTGCCCACCGCCATGTCCACCACCAATCCCCTACCTATCTCACCTCTCTGCTCAGTCCAACTCATGCAGCAACGACTTCTCTAACCCTCCACTGGGATACTCGGTAATAATGCTCTCCTCCTGTCAGCCAATCGCCTCGACCCTGTTGGCGATCAACTTACTGGGCTGGCCTATACGATGCAAGTCGCCCCGTTTGCCTGCTCCCGCCTGACGCCAGGAACACCGGTCTAGGCTGTGGCCACCGTCAATAGAGTCCAACGTCGATCACCGTGCTCTTCCCATCTAGTTGCCTTCGCCAAGCTGCATTCGAGACTGCCCATGGACCCCTGGGCCCTCGCTCTGACCGTATGCACTCCTGTCATGTCATCAAAGTGCTTTCGTCTTTATTGCCGCTGCAGTGACAGTTGCGCTTGCAGCATGGCCTGAGCTAGTGATTTCCCATCATTCATGGAACGCCGACACTCCGAAGTCTAGATTCTAGCCTGGCCATCATGTTGGTTCTGCACACTCGGAAGGCGGGGGAAAGACCAATGTGTTGCTGTCCATGAGTCTCAGGAGTAGACATGCAGTCTTTGTATAAATCATGTCCTTCTCATCCATCCATTGTCTTATTCCTCTATACCAGACACATCTTCTCTCCTCCTCAATCATTGAGCCGACACGAACAGCAGGCTTATTACCCATACACAATTACTCGAACATAATCTTCTCTTACCTCTCTTCCACTGCCAATAAGTCATCAGGTTCTACAACTCGTCAGTTTCAACATGAGGTTCTCTCCTCTAGCCATGGCGGCCCTTGCCGTTTCTCCTTCCTTGGCCTACCCAGGCATGGATGACACAGTCAATGACATTAAGAGACTTGCTGCTAGAGACTCTGGAGACACTGATCCCAGTTTCGACTCGAAGCAGCTCCTCGGTGACCTCCGTACACTCAAGGACAAGGAGCTCACGACATCGGGCAAGAACATCAAGAAGATTCTCCAGGGCAAAGGAAACCCTGAAAGCGACGAGCAATACTTCGCAGTGCCGAAAAGGGACTCTGATGCATGCAAGCAGGATACATGCTGTATCTGGAAGTACATCTCAGATGAGCTCGATCGCCTCTTCCGTGGCAAGTCGGGTCGTTGCACCAAGTGGGCTCGCTTTGCCATCCGGATGGGCTTCCATGATGCCGGCACTTGGTCTCTGGAAACCGAGGAACAGGGAGGCGGTGCAGATGGTTCCATCATTCTAGCCGACGAACTCGGACGCGATGAGAACAAGGGCCTCGAGCTCATGGGCGAAAGGTACAAGAAGGTCTATGCAAAGTATCACGACGACCTGGGCTTCGACATTGGTATGGCTGACCTCATCCAAATGGGTGCCAATATTGCTACTGTTGTTTGCCCTCTTGGCCCTCGTGTACGCTCATGGGTTGGCCGCGTTGACAGCTCCAACCCTTCTCCCGGTAATCTCCTTCCAAGTGTAACCTCCGATGCCGACACTCTCATCAACCTCTTCAAGGCCAAGACCATCGGCCCCGAGGACCTCGTCGCCCTACTCGGCGCCCACACAACATCCCAGCAGAACCACGTTGACCCCGCCCGTGCTGGCGATCCTCAGGACAGCACGCCTGGCGTGTGGGATGTCCTCTACTACCAGCAGACGCTCGGCAAGGTCAAGACCCCTGCCCGTGTCTTCATGTTCCAAAGTGACATTGCTCTTGCCGAGCACCCCCTCACCAGACCCGAGTTTCTTGAGTTCGGAAAGGGTGGCGGTGGTGCCCAGCGACACTGGGATGAGGTAGGCTCAAGATACTCGACCAGATGATAAGAACATGAAAGCTAACACGATCTCCAGGACTACGCCCGTGCCTACATCCGCCTTAGTCTTCTTGGCGTCAACAACATCAACAGTCTTACCGAGTGCACAAAGGTCCTACCCCAAGCTGTCACGTCCTTCAACTCCCGTGACAAGGCTCGTCTTGATAAGTGGCTCAAGACCAAGGACCGCTCACGCAAGTCCAAGCAGATCGCCCTCGAGGTCGAGGATGGCGAGGAGATTTCCGTTCCCGAGGCCAGCATTCCCGAGTAAGAGGTTCTTGGGTCATAACCAGTAGAGCTTCACAATGCGTTTTTTTTTTTTTTTTTTTTTTGCTTGGGCTTTTGATGATACCTTTTGGGTTTTGGGGGAATTATTCCGTAGATGGGCTTCTGGGGCGTTCGTATTTCACTTTCTACCCACCTACTGTCAAAGTCGTGGTTGGGTATCATGATATCCCATATAAGTTCTGATATACATACATATTCAGCTTGAATGGATGAACAAACAAACAAACAATTGATATTTCATGTCTGCATCGATTAATTAGATCTCTTTCATGTGTATATATGTTTAGGCAATTGTTCATGCCGTTTGCTCCCGAACAACTTTGATAGACCGGAACACTTGGTCCCCCTCAAGAGAATCTACTTCAAGGCACATCATATAGCAGATAACACATGTAATATAGATGACTTGTGAACGAAATGGCATCCACCATTAGAGGACTAAGCTAGAATAGCCTCAACCCCTTTTCTTTGTATATACACATTCAAAACGCCCAATTATTCCAGAACGCCCACCCTTGCCATATTTCCATTCATGCCCCTTTCCTCACCATTCCAACCCCGTTTGGAGAATAGCCCTCCCGACATGTTTATTATCCTGGAGGGGCACGCCGGACACCAAAAACAACCCTCAACCAGTGGAAAAAGCAACAATGGAAAATAGTTGCAGGACTAAACGGCAATGCTGAGAGAAAGAAGAAGCAAACGCAACCCTTGCGATAAGATAGCTTACGTGAAAAGACGAGGGGAAAAAAGTACTGAATCTGGCGTCGAGCCTGACAAAGATGTAATAGGAAAAATGAAAAGAGAAATAAGACGAATCGAGAGACGAGACAGTTGTGCGAGGTGTGGGAAAAAGAACCGACTCAGCAATGACACTCTCCAAAACCGAAACAAAGGGTATCGCTCTCATTCGTAGGGCTCACTCAATGTCGTTGCGAGATGCCCTGCATCATCATAAAAACGTGCGTGAGCGCATAATCGTTGTAGTACATCAAAAGCTTGACATGCAGCATGACCTGCATCAACGAACGGACGGTGTGTTGAACCAGAAGTAAAGAGTCTGATATCAGACAGAGAGTGTTGCGCTTAATAAGCATCCTCATCCGTCCACTCGCTCCCTGAAATGATGCGGTTGCCGTCGTGGTCAATCATCACTGGCCCGCCGTACGAGGCTGGTGGAGGGATGCCTCGGATACGCTTCGATTGACTACTCGTCGGTCGGTGTCCCAGCTCTGGTTCTTGACGCTTACTGCGTGCTGCGCGAACCTTGGCGTAGTAGGCATCCGACACATCAGCTTCAGGCTCGCTGTTGTCATCGTATGTCTCCCAGTTCTCAGAGCCAGAGATGTTAGTCGATGACATGGAGTTCCCGGAGATTTGACGTGGGGGCGGAACCGGCTGGCGATAACTGTTGTGTGATCGAATAGTGGCATATCGGTCATCATACTCATCGTCAAGATAGCTGGGGTGACTGTAGTGTGACGAGTTACCGGAATTTGAACGGGCTGTTCTGGGACGATCATCGTACACATCCTCAGGCTCGACTTGACGGACGATGCTCGATGTGAGGCCGACAGATTTGTAGGGGTTCGAGGGAGACTTGAATTCTGGGACAGACACCAGGTCACGCATCTTCGGGGGAGGTGCTCTCATCAGAGGTGGACCTTGTCGGTATGAATCCGCCCGAGAATCGGGTCTAGGTCGCTCAGGAGAGTTGCTTCCATGCTTCATGTTCGACAAAGGAACGCGAGCCGGGATTCTCGAGGGGCTCCGGGTAGGGCTGCCCTTGACGGTGCTAGCCGAGGCTGGCGGGGCTTGAGATCGCTTGAGAGTTCCACCAGCAGTTGGTGTCTTGGTCATAGAACGAGGAGGTACCGATTTAGGGGCATTTCGTGCAGGTGCCGACTTGGGCGCTTTGATGGTAGAAGGGGGAGGACCGGCAGGTGTCTTTGAACGAGCGGTCGGCACGTTCTTCTTCGGCTCGTCGGCAGCTTCCAGATCTTCAAGATATCTCTCGCCGAACACAAGGAATGGTCGACCATACTCGTCTTCCCATTTGTTAAGCACCTTGCGCAGCTCAGCCGTGACCTTGGGGAGCTCTTTGGCAATACGCTTGCGCATCTTCTCCTCGCGTAGCAGCTTACCGGGATCTCGCTTCTCGCCCTTCTGACCCCTCGCCATCAAACGCGACGCGTCTTGGCTTGAGGCATTCAGGTCGTCTCGCTCCTTGATCAAGCTCTTGTGTCTGTCGATCAAAGACAAGGTAGGCGCACGCTGTTCTTTGAGAGTCTCGAGTCTAGCTACTTCGCGCTCATGGGCTTCCAGCAAAGCATCGCTGTAGACGTCAGAGAAGGCGGGTGTGAATTCAAGCATTTCATCTTCGGAAAAGTAGAGGGCGTCCCAGAGTTCTTGAAGCTTAATGCGAGCATCTTCAACAAATAGGTGAAGGTTCTGGCGCTTGAGCTCATTTAGCCTTGCCAGCTCGTCTTCGAATTCATTGATCTGCCGCACGCCACAGCCACGGTTTGCGTTGAGGAAGGACTTTGTCTCGGACTCATCGACACCAAGCTTGACCCAGAGCGCCTCGACAGCAGCTCGGAGATCCCGCAGGCGCTTCTCGCGACTCTTCTTCTCCTCTGAGAGACGGTCACGCTTGTTGCGAAGTCTGTTAACATCCTCCTCGTGGAGACCGAGCTGCTCAGGAGAATCGCGGTAGAATTGCACGACAGCGCCGTCTTGCTGAGCTTGGGGCGTGCCGAGCTCGGCCCATAGTCCAATGATTTGTTCGCCGAGGGCCTGGACCGTAGCTATACGACGACTGTACTCCTCGTACACCCGTGTAAACTCGGCGTCAAGCTTGTCGACGTATGAAGGGGAGAGATCGAAGGTGGGTGGGATGGACTGATTTGGTGCAGTAGGTGGTAGTGCAATCTGGACAAAGGTAGGTTCAAGATGTGATGAGTAGGATTCAAGGGCTTGGACAAGCTCTGTGACGATGTTAGTATGTGTGCGCTAGGTTAATTGTCTTGGTCAGGGCACATACTCTTGACTTGCTCGTAGCGCTCCTTGTGGAGGCGACTGATCTGACTGTGCTTCTCCTTGAGCACTTGCAGACATCGTATCAAGGGGTAGGTTATGACTAGCTCTTCGTCATTCTGATAATCCCTGCGATGCTTCGAGTCATCAAGAGAAGCCTCCATCTGTCGGATGGTAGTGATTATCTTTTTGGCATCCTCAATCAGTTCCTTCTTTTCTGAGGTGACAAGTCGGACTTGGCTGTTAAGGGCCTCAGACAAGGCCGTGAACAGCTACACGTCATATTAGCAGCTACTTATTTGTTCACGATAAGTCAACGTACCTCAGATTCGCGAGCCTCACGTTCATGGTCGGGAACACCAATTTCGTCAAAAAGGCCATGCAATTGACCAATACTGTTATTGACCTGTTGGGCCAAGTAACTGGTGTCGACCATGATGAGGGAAAGTTGTTGTGGTTGTGTTGTTGTAGTGTCGATAAAAAGAGTGTAATAGAGAATGAGAATGCTATCTACAAGCAGTAAAAAGGGAAGACGGTGTCAGCCAAGAGGCTGTCTTAGGTATCACGGGTATGTGTATGGTAAAGTAGTGCGAGTGTTCAATAATGTCGTAGAATATGATGTCGTCGTCTCGCCGCCCAAACTTTGTAGTGTCTAGTGTCTCGGATTTCTTTCGTTGTTTACTTTCTCTCTCAATCGGTCCTCGAGCAGCAGGTCAACTTCCTTCAGGGCAGGCTAAGCATCCTATGCGCCGAGAGAGAGAAAAAAGTTACGATGCATGCGCCAACGTCACGGGGGTATTTTGTTGTCGTTTCCTGGGGGGGGAGAGAGAGGGAGAGAGGGAAAGAAGTTTGGAAACGGAACGGTAGGATGGGAGGGGAGGTGAGTGGAAGGTAGATGTTATGTTGGTGTTGATGTTGATGTTGATAGAGATAAAGAGAGTGCGAAGGAAGTGAGATAAGACTGAATCAAAAGAAGGAGTGGGAATATGTGCGTGAAAGTCAAGAAGAGGTCAAGTGTATGCAAGTGTTCACGCAAAGAGGATGTGATCGGAGGAAAGTAACAAATGATTGCTCGGTTGTCACGGGCAACGGGGACGAAGGCATCATCCTATTGGTAGGCTATTTCGGGAGGGCCATGTTTTGGGAGAAGGTACATACTCACTGGCTGCGTTGATGCAGCTACTGCCAGGTACCCAAGCGTGCAGGTGGGTGCGTGATCAAAAGGTGCTGTTTTACCCCGCTGTCGCAAAATGTTACTCCACTGTAAGCCCACTGGACCTTGTCTGAGCCCACTGAAAATGAGCTTGTTACTTGGAACAGGAGCATTCTACAGTACATACAATTCATACTCGCTGGTCTGTTCTCTTTCAGAATCAATGCTGTATATTGAACTGGATATGATGGAAAGGAGACTCGAGCTTCAGCTCTGTACTATTGCATCACAGACAAGGCTGTATTTGACGTGTAGACATGACGACCTCTTGAAAACCCTCCATCCACGTTGCTTCGTGTGAGCACCTCCAGAGCGCCCTGCAACGTAACCAAGCGGGTCACTATTACAACCAAGTCTCCAACTCCATCCCTTACTTGCAGCTTTTTGGTTTAGTGAGGGCAACAAAAAAAAACTTGGATTATTTTTCTTTCTGACTTGCATTGCATCGCATCGTGCAGAAGCGAATTGAACTAGAGTTGGGTTTCCCCTTACTGAGCGAATCGTAGAGTTTTATACGGCTTAGTATACGATGAGACACATACTATGCGATTTGTTTAGTATACATCACACAGGTTCGTTCAAAGGATTCGTTCACCTGGTTTCCGAACGCTTTTTGCTTCTTTGGACGCGTCCATAGGCTTTAGGGAGGAGGAGGAAGAAGAAGAAGAAGAAGAAGAAGAAAACACAATAACGGTTTACTCGGCCAATCGCTGTATGTGTTTTTTTTTTTCTTCCTTTGCCGCTTGATAGGCAGTGTAGTATTGCACTTCCTCTACTCTTTCTGGCTGGGTTTCAGCTAGAGTGTAACTGAACCTATAGATGGTGAACCGAACAAGGGTAGAAACAAGGCCACCCTTGATCACTCAATACTTTTGAACGGTAAACACAAGTAAACAACCACGAAAAACAACTTCTTGATGGGTTTCAAAACTTTTCATTCCTCATTTCTCGTCATTAGACCGATTCAATCCGATCCCGCTGCTCTGAGCTAATTCTATCCTGGTCAACCTATCCAAAGCCGACCGATCATTGTATTAAAGATATCCGATTTTTTACCACATTCACCGTAAATTCCACCTCATCGTACTTCTTCCGCATTACTCATTTTCGGTAGCACGGAATAATCAGGAAAATCAAGACTACCATTTCCGGCATATCAACCAGACACCACTGGCTGTAGCCTTTCTTCGTAGTACAACAATGTTGAGGCGCGTTGTGCCGAGAGTGGTTCATTTTCAATATTGAATTGATCAACTTGGTCTTCATTCAGGATCGCCATGGTCAATGCTGTCCTCCGAGACTCAGCATAGGGTAAGCGCCCTCTCGCTCAGCCAACAGACCGGGGCTCATTCAGTAATAGAATTGCCGGCGAGATCGAAAACGCCGACCAGACTGACCAACCGGCGGCAGTGTTTGGTCTACCTTTCTCTTTATCCTTGCCAAATATAGCTTCACGAAGCACCGATGAAAACTCGTCGGAAGCCTCGGGACGGCCTGGTCGTCTGCTTTAACGTTCGCGACGGCTAATTGATGACCAGCAACGTCGGTGTGTGTCTGCAAATTGATCTCTTTCGTTGTTGCCAAATTGCGTGATAAATGGCGGACATGATGAGCATCGAGCGACGGTCCGAGGCCGACGACCCGAGGTTTGCTCTATAGCGGGGTTGATGTCGCCATTCCACCTGGCGTTCAACCAGCAGCGATACAAGCCATTTCAAAAATCAACCAGCGCTTCAGAAAGTCTTGTGAATCTGAAGCCCTTTCCGATGATCACATTGCTCCGGTCCAGGATGGAAGAGCATTGCCCTCAATGCCCGCCTTCAACCCGGATTCGCTCAACTCCATGATGCCGTACATATCCCAAGATAGGAAATTCTGTAGATCGCTTAAATCAACCGCTTGATTGTCCATCCTGGATGATGTCGTCGTTCCCGGTGGCGTTCGCAAAGCCACGGGTTGTTCGTGTTGGAGTTTTGTTCTCGCCGGCGTCTCTTCCACTTGACTTGGAACTCTGCGACTGGAACCTGAAATCGATCCGCTTCCCAATTGTGATCTAGTCATGGCCGGGCTTCCGCCGTCCGAGTTCGCCGCCCATAAACCTCGCTCGACCGGTTTGATATCGTGGCCGTCGTGGCGGGCGAGGTGGGTAAGTCCGAGCGCACCAAGACTGTCTCCAGGGCTACTTTGAGCGGGACTGGCCGAGGTAGGAGAACTGTGATTCAAACGTTAGCCATAACGAAATCGTGAGGAGTGATGTAAACGAACTTGTCATGGTCTTCCTCCATCGGTGCATCGCTCATAATCTCATCCTGCGAGAAACTCTTTCGAATCTTTGCCAGCCACCTCTCCGTCGTTACGGCCTGTAACCTTGTCAGCTAGACGAAGCATAATTGCAGCGCTTGTGAAGCACTTACCAAAGACTCGGCCAATGGGAATAATGTAGACATCGTACGCAGAATCTTGCTGTTGCTCTCAACAGAATCGATCGCATTGCGAACAATTGTCTCGGCATCGGGCTTATGAAGATCGAGTAGTCTAGCGATATAGTAGAGCATCACTCGGCTACTGTCATAAGCAAAGCATGGAAGTAAACTATCAGCCAAGTAACGTGCTCCATGCTGAGCGGCTTCGGCCAAGATGCTAGAAATCTGCTGTGCGTGATAGAAGCAGTCGGCTTGTAGCGACTGGAGGAACTCTTGCTGGTTAGGCGGAAAGTAGAATGGTTTTATCAGCTTGAAAAGATCCGGCATAGAAATTCTGTACAGGTCCAAGAGATTATGGTGATATGTACAATGTAGCAAAACCAGTGAACCGAGCTGATCTGACTCGAGTCGAGCGTAGATGGTGTCGGTAGAGTATGAAATGAACTCGGGGAGGTGTCTGCCCCAAGAGCGAAGATCGGCGTCAAGAGCTGCGAAGTCGGATTCAGGTAACCAAGGCGGAGGACTTGTGTCTAGATGCTTCACATATCTGTTGATCATGTTAGCTGGCGAGATCCTGTTTCCAACGTTTTTGAAAAATTCAAACAAACCTGACTACTCGCTTCCACAGTGTAACAATTCGGATGTAATAGGCCATGATACCCATGTTGGCAGCCGGTTTCCGTGGAACGATGGCGGGTGGAAGAAATTGCAAGACATGCCCAACACCCAAAGTCTCTGTCACACAAGGGATGCGAAGCCTGAAGTTGCGTTCGTTACACGGAAGCTGGATCTTGATGTCGGCTTCCCGGAGAAGCGTCAACTGGTCAACGCCGCTCCCCGTCCAGGCATCGAGAATATAACAAGCCCACATCAGCCTGCGGCGGCTCTCTTTTTCAACAGCTGGCGGTGCTGATTCATTGGCTTCGGCACAGAGAATATCGGGTGAATGCTCCATGTTGACTTGAAGAGCATGTGCCATCCTCACGCAGAGGCCACTGAGCATAAGAGCTTGAGTATACTCGCCTAGACGAAAGTGAAAATCATAGAGCAAAACGCAAGTCTAGAGATGCGGTAAATTAGCACTGATGAATAAAACAATCCTAAGTGTAGATTACTCACCATGAGCTTCTGTATGGAGATTTTGCCAAAGCTAGTGAGAACCAGCAGCTCGGCCTTCTTGGCCCAGGCATTTCCTGCCGCTCTAATCAAGCTCGCTTTGGCGGTCTGGTCTTCTGCATCAATGGCCAGGGCATAGAATCTGGACAGTCAGTTATGATTTGTCTCTGTAGATGATGTTTGGGGAAACTCACTTTGCTCCTTGGGCACAAATGATATGCAGCAATGCTTTTTCATCATCACACTCAAACCCTTTGTCGAGCTGACGAGTGAAGGATGGTCTATGAACAAACGCAAAACACCGGAGTGGATGGATGTTGGCAAAGTAATGGTCAATGACTGTGCGGATGCGATTGCGGGAGGGAAGTTCGGGAGCGACGAGCCTAGAAGGGGTATTAGAATGAGATATCCACCAAATGCAGCAAAAATCGACGGGAAAATTGAATTCAGCTGAGTGAGAACATACCAGGAATGAACAGATAACGCTGTATCGTCCAAATCAATCGGCGGGTCAAGTTGGCTAGTTTGAGTGGTGGTCGTGTCTCTCGTCGATGATTTCCCCGAACTAGTTCGAGGTTCGTCCGTCTCTCGCGACTGGATCAAGCTAGGCGACCTCGAATCTTCCAAAGCAAGAGACGATTCGTGAGAAGCATTCACGGTGTCCTCGTCAGCAGAAGCCGTGGTTGGCGCTCGGCTGAGGTTTCGTGCCCAGCGAGGTGCCGAGCCTCCGTCGTACTGACACTCGAGGTTCCTGGTGGTGCATCGCGCACACTTCGGACGGTCGCCGTCACATTTGGTCTTTGAGACACGACAACCGGTACATGATCGATAAGTACGGATCTTCCTCAGAGATACTGGTGCAGAGCGACGACCTGTTTTGGCGCCCTCATCACTGACACATTCTAGCTGAAGACGCTCACAATTGCGACACCCGTTGGGGCGGCCATCGCATTTGACCTACAGTCGGGGAGTACGGAAAAAACCCACAGAGTTAGCGATGAATGAACCCATTTGTCAATCTCGGGGGGGAAAGGGCTTGGCTTTGTTGTTTCTCATGACTTACCTTTCGTGCGCGACAGACTCGACAGCCCATTTCGAAGAGGATTAATGTTGAAGAAAGGCTGTCGGGGGAAACATTTCGTGAGATGAGCTCTTTTGGTTTTCCCCGTTCTAACGTCAACAGGTCGATTGCCCATGGCGAGCAGCCGATGGCGTGCGAGGGCTCGCGAGTGGCCTAAGGCGCCGAGGGGCCGTTGAAAAAAAAAAAATGCTGGTGGTGCTGTACTGTAGTCTAGAGCTCTTTGGTGTGAGACCCGGGCAGCTTCCAGGATCCAGGCCCTCTGTGGCAGGGGTTTGCTATTTTGTCATTTTCCACTGAAAGACGTGGTCAATGACCCAAGCTCCCTGCCCCGGGTCGCCGGTGTTTAGTGGACCTTAGCCACAGTCAATCTCGGGGAGTAGAAGTGAACAGTGGAGTGATGGAGCAGAAGTGGTGACATGACAGAAATATCAGAACAGCGACATACTCATCTGCACATGGCTTGATATCTTGCAATTTACTCACCTCTTGCAAGGTCAAGCAATCGCCCAGCCCACAGTGAGGACCCCAGTTGTGCAGTAGATCCCGCGCTATGTGGGCTGACGGGCGCTAGTGATACTTTTTCGACATATCACGACATCCAAGTTGAGGATGACGATAGTCTCAGTTTATCCCTCGAACAGTACAGAGTAGAGTAATATGCTTGTTTTCTCCTCTACTGCGGAGGTGAGGAATTCAGAGCACCTCGGAAGTCGGACACATAAATGGATTACATTGGCTGCAGTGTCTTGTCTGAAGGGGAAAATAATACGTAAGGAGTAGCATCTCCTGCTGACATGCTACTAACCCCCACTGTCGTTTTTTTTTTTAATTGCAACACTCTGTAAATTGCGATTATGTCATTGCGCCCGCACTCGTTGGTGACTATTAACAGTCTGGTTGGATGTGTTTCTGAACGAACTAGCCCCAGGCAAACGGACGGTTTTGTTCTTTCTACAGTACAATGAATGGTTCCTTTCTGTTGCCTGCCTTTCATTTTACTTCTACATTATTGTATATCGCTTTTCTCCAATCCTCGCCTTCTACAGCCATGATTCTATCTACCCCTGATCCTTTTACCACAGGGTCTGTGGCCTGTCTAATTCCATTCCTGTGTCAAGCTCGGCCGAGTTCATGAACCAATGAAGTCATCACCAATTCCCCATCTCCATTGCATCAACTCTGCCAAGTATCACCCAGTCATCCGCCCCCCTCCCTGTTGAACCACTTTATCTAAATCCGTGCCCGAATCGATTTGTCCTTACGCAACCGCACCGCAGCAATCAAACTCGCGGAAATAAAAGCAAGGGATCCAGCATAGAACATGGCAGGTCTATAAGCTTGCAATCCAGCATCGGCGCCTCCATATGCTTCAAGAAGGTAACCTGCAATGGGTGCACCCTTTGATATCCAAGTTAGCCATGTCTTGACTCGAACGATAAATTCGAAACTCACCATGAGGTAACCGCCCGTCCAGCCTGTCAGGATCATGCTCATCGCCATGGCCACTCGTGCGCTGCCAAAGACGTTACTCACTACCGTCGGCATCGTTGAGAAGAATCCCCCACTTGACACACCATTGATGAGGACAAAAATGATCATGGGACCCAACGTGGTCGACGCGGGCCAGATGGCAAGCATACTGACAGCCGCGAGGAGCAATGAAACGAACAATGTATTCAGGGACCCGAATCTATCGCAGGCTAGACCACAGCCAATACGGCCAAATGCTGAGGCCAGGTTGAAGCCTGCCACTAGACCCGCTCCCGTTGTTGATGAGAAGCCCAGTGATTTCGTGTAGAGGGGCAAGAAAAAGGGGGGAACAAAGAGCGGAAAGGTGCCAAGAGCACTGGCAACAAATACAAGGTCAAAAGTAAAAGACTTGAATAATCGCCTAGTGTTGTCAGCAACCATATTTCTTTATCATCTGAGCCAAGGGGTAGGGTAGATGGCTTTGCTACTCACCATTCAATAAACCCTGGTGTATGCGTTGGATGCCGTTCCTTGATGACCCAAGCCGCTGGCAGTCCCGTCACGAGTGTGAGAAATCCCAGGATGCGGTACGCCCAGGCAACGTTCAACTTTTGGACCAGAGCATCTACTGCGAAACTGATGGTCGCTCCTCCGAATCCTGCTCCAGCAAACATGAGACCATTGGCAAGACCGCGCTTTGAACTGAACCACTGAGCAACTACAGCAAAGATGACCTGTCGAGATGTTTAGCAAACTGAGTTCACGTCTACCTATACCATATTGTCCATGCCACATAACGCATATGCAGTAAGTTGGACGAATGAAAGAGGACTGACCACAGAACAAAGACTACAGCACCATTAGCTTGACACTGTATATGCACCATCCGGATATGCATCAGAAACTCACCTAACACCCGTCCCCATCAAGACACCTGAAGTAAAGAACAAAGCACCAACATTCTTCACAGCAAATGAACTCAGAATCTCACTCCCTCCCGTAATCGCAATCCCCAACACTGCCGTCCACCTCATGCCGATGGCCCGCATCAGCCTCGAATTGACAATGGCCAACGCCGACAGCAGTGCCGCGTTCAACGATCCTATAAATGAAAGCGTAGCGGGATCCGATAGCTCATCCTCCACGAGTGCTCTCTGCATCACACCCCAAGCGTAGGTCGTTCCGAGAGCCCACCATAGGACAACAGCGCCGCCGGCAACAACGACCCATCCGTAGCCGCCGTCGGGAACAGTTGAGTCAGCGAGACGGGATGCTTGGAGAACATCATCGGTTGATGTGTTCTGTATGGGCTCTGAAGGATATGGTCCGCGGGTTGAGCTGGCAGCGGAAGAGTCATGAAGCTCGATTGCAGTAGAGGTCACTGTCGTGGTTGCCATTATGAATATGATCCAAGTGAAACAGGACAATTGTCATGCTCAGGTGAAGGCCATGCACGTTTAATGACAAGCATAGAGTTTTCTTATCCAGCCGAGAGAATAAGAGTCACAAATTTTCTTGATAGCCTACACGTACTAGTACTTTTTATATGCCGAGGTGAATGAGGTCCGTTGCCGGCGTTGGCACCGTTCTCTTCCTGTGGGTCAAGATTAAATAAAGTACAAACGGTAGCAAAAATAACTCGGTATCTGCATCCAGTACCTGTTCGCTTTACATCGGGCCGCTTTAGCATAAATAATGGGCAGGCATTGTTCAATACTCCTTGTATTGAGATGTTGTGAGATTGAGAAATGGCTACCCCGAGAGACTGACTGATCTCATTTCGCGATGTATGTCTAGGGTAACATCAGATTCGCTGCTTATCCTCTCTGTATACATATGATGTGTAGTTAGGTATGCGCAATAGAGAGATATACCAGTTCAGCCTAAAGACATTGGGTTTGATAAAGGAACCACTGAATGCAAAGATATCCAGTCTTTACAGACAGCTAGCTTAACATTCCAAGTATAAAGATAGGTGACCATCCAACGTTATCATGATCTGCGACTGCCATGTCCTTATCTTATCTCATATCCTTGTGAGTCAGCGCTCTACCACCAGTCATGCCCCTCCACCCCTCCCCCCACCAGACATCTTCTGTCGATGATATCTTTCCATCGCTGAAAATAACCCCACCAACCATCCAAATATTCAACAGCTCCAGCGACCTCACGGTAATCAACTACACGCTTCAAAAACCGATCCGATTCAACACCCGAACACCAAACAAGACCCTAAATCATGGCCGACGACGTCGCTGAGGTCACCGAGGCCACCGTCAAGCTCGTCCTTGACGATGTGACGGGTGAGATGGTCACGCGTAACGAGCTCAAGAAGCGAACCCAGAAGCGTGCGAAGAAGGCCGCCTCTCAGGCCCGTCAGAAGGAGGCTGCCGAGAACAGGGAGAAGAACCCCGAGGCTGCCGCTCCCAAGCCCAAGCCTAAGGCTCAGGAGCCTGTCCAGCTTGACCCTGATGCCATGTTCAAGCAGGGTTTCCTGGCTGAAGTCTTCAAGGAGAGACCCGTCAAGCCCGTTGTCACCCGTTTCCCTCCCGAGCCAAACGGATATCTCCATCTAGGACACGCCAAGGCTATCGCCATTGACTTTGGCTTTGCTCGGTTCCACGGCGGCAAGACGGCAAGCTTCCCATTGATTTGTGTATGTTAAGGGGTTTACAAAGCTAACAGTCTATAGATTCTGCGGTTTGTTGCGATTTGAGGATGTATTGTATTGATGTGGTGGCTGATCGGTCACAGGTATGACGATACGAACCCCGATGAAGAGGAGGAAATCTACTTCGAGTGGATCCTGAAGATCATCAAGTGGTTGGGTGAGTGGCAGACCTGACCTAGATATAAGCCAGGCATGACCTAACCTGAAGTGTTCCAGGATTCACCCCCAGCGATATCACATACTCGAGTGACAACTTCCAGAAACTCTACGAACTCGCCCAGGAGCTTATCAAGAAGGGAAAGGCCTACGTCTGCCACTGCAACGAAGCCCAGATCAAGCTCCAGCGCGGAGGAAAGGAGGGCAAGGAGGGACCGCGATTCCGATGCGAGCACGCCGAGCAGGATGTCGAGACGAACCTCCAGAAGTTCAAGGACATGCATGATGGTAAATACGAACCACAGACGGCTTTCCTTCGCATGAAGCAGGACATCACCAGCGGCAACCCCCAGATGTGGGATCTTGCTGCCTACCGTATCCCCAAGAAGCAGACCCAGCACATCCGAGCTCCTGGATGGAAGATCTTCCCTACGTACGACTTTACGCACTGCCTTTGCGACAGTTTCGAAGGTATTACTCACAGTCTCTGCACCACCGAGTTCATTCTCTCTCGTGAGAGTTACGAGTGGCTCAACAAGACTCTGGAGGTTTACGAGCCCATGCAGCGAGAGTTTGGTATGCAACTAACCCGATCCCGACATGAACCTACTCGCGATTTTTACTAACCCCGCATAGGCCGTCTCAATGTGAGTGGCACGGTCATGAGCAAGAGAGCCCTCAAGAAGCTAGTCGAGGGCGGCATTGTTCGTGGCTGGGACGATCCTCGTCTGTACACACTTATTGCCATTCGTCGCCGAGGTATCCCCCCTGGCGCACTCCTCGCCTTCATCAACGAGCTTGGTGTCACTACCGCCAAGACGGTTATCCAGATTGCCCGTTTCGAACAGACTGTTCGTCGCTACCTCGAGTACACGGTGCCTCGTCTTTCCCTCGTTCTTGACCCTATCCCCGTCACGATCGAGGATATCGAAGAGACTGAGGAACTCGAGGTCCCATACTCACCCAAGGACCCCAAGTTTGGCACGCACAAGGTCCGCCTGACCAAGACTGTATACATTGACCGGGCCGACTTCCGCGAGGAGGACGAGAAGGGATATTTCCGCCTAGCGCCTGGAAAGACGGTCGGTCTTCTCAATGTGCCCAACCCCATCAAGGCCACCTCATTCACCAAAGACGAGACGACCGGCAAGGTAACTGGGGTGTCAGCCGTATTTGACAAGGGCGCGAAGCCCAAGACATATATCCAGTGGGTGCCGGAAGGATCGATCAAGCTGGAGGTGCGCATTCACAGCCCTCTGTTCAAGTCGGACGACCCAATGGCTGTCGAGGGCGGATTCCTGAACGACATCAACCCCGACAGCGAGACCATCTACAAGGACGCCCTGATCGAGGAGGGATTCAGAGAGGTTCGCAAGCGGGCTCCCTGGCCTGTGACGGCGGGAGAGGAGAGCGGAGACAGTGGCCCCGAGACTGTGAGATTCCAGGCGATGCGTGTGGCCTATTTTGTGAGTACAAGTTCATGATTGATGAAGGGGACGTTTTGGTAGCATGTGACGGTGGCTAACGTGTCGTATAGGCTGAGGATTCAGACAGTACCGAGGAGAAGCCAGTGATTAACAGGATCGTGTCACTGAAGGAGGACTCTGGAAAGAAGTGAGTGTGAGGAGGGAAAGTGAAAGAAAAGAAAGAAAAGAAAGAGAAGAAAAGAAAAGAAAAGAAAAGAAAAGAAAAGAAAAGAAGGAGAAACAAAAATTTAGAGGATTGACATGATGATTGGTGTCATGAATGAAAGCTGCATCCTGTATGATCATGATGCTCACAAAATCTGTCATGTTTCCGTCCCTCATGGTTTATTGTCGGCGTGTAATTCCTCATGACATGACACGACACCGACCTTGTGTTCATGTCAATCTTGATATCGGCAGATGAAGTTTAGTCAGGCTTTCCCTCCCCTCCTCCTCCCATCCATTCATCCCGTAGATTCTCGAAAGAGACCAGGGTTATAACGTTAAGTGGCATTGTCGAATCCTATTCCCAGAATCATTTTTCGATATTGTTCGATGTCAACTGGGGTATGGCACGATATATCGGGATTTGATGGAAAAAATTACCGAGCATGTGATTTGTTCGAAAGGAATGGCATGAAACTGGGGTACATCAATCAATTCTTGGTATGACAGGTTTGGGGATGTCAATTCAACGAACCCGTTGTGGTGGCCCCTTGTTGGTTGTTCGGTGGACCCCGCGTTGGCGGATTCCCTTGGGAGGAGGGAAATGTGATCATGATCAGATGGTGGGAAAAAAACAAGATGATGCGAGAGAGGTAGGACAATATAACCAACCAGTAGGTTGGTATTGTATTCCGGATCAAGCCGGTTCGACGCTGTACATTGTTTATGTCTAACATGATATTCACAGTGCAGTAAGTACCTAAGTACCTAGTACACTTATTTCTCAACTGTTGATGCTTAGCTGTTGGTATAAGTTAATACTGTACCTACTGTACCTACATGGACACTAATCCACTAATTAACCCATCAACCACATTAATACAACCACATTAAACCAATAATCAAGATAAATTAAATAAACGGTCAATAATACTGGGATCCAAGTCATCAAGCAAAATCTATCCAATATCATCAACCAAGTCTATTCATCCTCCCCCCAACTGTCATAACCACCACCGACCCCCCGCCGGGTTCCTCCGAACACATATCAGGCCTTCTCCAGGGGTACTCGATACCATCATCACACCACCATCGACCGACATCTCCCCAAGTCAACACGTCTAACAAACAACAAGTCGAAGGGCAAAGAAAGAAAAGAAAAAAAAAATCCGACAGGCAAGGGTTGAGAGATATGTAGGATTATTAGAAAAGCTACACATATAGATAGATATATATATATAAATATGGTTTTCCGAAATGTTTTGGATTTAGTACAACATCAATCGTCTCATTCTCTCTTCTCTCTTCATCAATCTACAACTTCAGCCTTGTCTCGACTTACACGAGGACTTATATACAGTTGTGTATACCACGAACAACACCAAATCTCGATTCACATCTCTTCTTCACAAATCCAAAATGGCTGCTGTCGCTAAACCCGCTGGATACCCCAAGGCCCTCCCCGCCCTCATGGTCGTCGGAAGCTGTGCGTCTCTAACCTCCCCCTTCTCCTTGACTAACATAGTATACACAATCAACTAACATGACCATCACCAACAAACAGTCGCTCTTATTGGAAGCTATGTCCAAGCCCAACTATCCGGCGTCTCAGCCAAGTTCGACCGATCCTTCTCAAAGTACAACACCGCCGAGAGCGAGGCCTCACGGGCAAAGACCTTTGACGGTGCCATCGAGAACCCTCGAACAAGTCTCTTCAACCTCCTCGGACGACGACAATAGACGAGAGAGCAACACTATCGAATTTTATCCAAACCCCTACCCCTCCCCCATTCGATATGAAGAGTGTCTTTGACTTTCCGTCCCTTTCTGCTTGAAGCATTATATATACATTTTTTTTTTCTTTTCGCATCTTTCCATCAACGTTAAGCGTTATTCATTTTATCTTTCATACATGAGGAAGAAAGGAGTCAGAGAGGGAGAGAGGGGTATGGAGGCACTCACGGCAGAAAGCGTTGATACCAAATTTATATAAATTCCAACTACAATACTCCATCCCACTCTGTCCAAACAAACGTGAATGAATTAACGAATGTATTATATCATTGCTGACTATTCTTTCTTTATTTACTTGGGCACTACATAGAAACTTTTTGTTGAATACACCAAAAGAAGGTGTCCTACCTCTCCCGTACAAGCCTGTCATCATCATCTGGCCGCCGTCTTTCCACCCCAAACAGCAGCTGAACAGCCCTGACAGATATGTTGCATCTAGCTGTGTTGAAAATCTGTACTATCGAAATGTGCATCCTCCTGCGTTGTATCTGGAAAAACACACAGGATATATCCTCCGGTACGGGGCCAAAAAATAAACACAAGAAAAAGACGTATATCCAGAACCCATTTCTTGAAATCCCTCTTTATGCGCCTCTGAGATAACTTCTCTTTCTATAAAGACCCCCCATTCATCACAACTCACAATCTCCCTAACCCGTCTTCGATCTGGATCCCCAACTGCGATGGCTTTCTGTTTGGCTGGTCGATCGTTGATGCTTGTGCGTCACCGACGAAAGAGGAGTATCAGTCGTCCTCTCTGACTCCGTATCGGGTTGTGAAGTATTATTGCCGCTGCTGTCACGATGCGTCATCCGAGACGTCAGAGCGCTCAGCTTGTCCTTTAGATTGCTCGCACCCGTCTTTCTGCGCACTGGATCGTGGTTGCTCATGGCTGATGTAGGGCGTTCGAGACCAGTCGGGATTCTCCTGAATCCCGGATTATGTCCTTGCTGTATGGGTACCGGGATACTGCTGCTCCCAGGGCTGTGCCCGCCACTTTGCATGCTGCTCTGCATGCTGCTGCTGCTGTACATGCTACTCTGCCCACTTGCCGTCGATGGGCGCAAGAGCTCAATACCTGGTTGGAGTTGACGACCATTGTTGTCTCCAATTGGCGTGGGCGGTGTCATCATCAGGTACGAGGGAATGTTGGGGCCAGGACCATGGCCGTGGCTGGTAGACAGAACTGCACCGCCATTGCGATGGGACCTTCTGCTCGTGATGCTAGAGCTACGACTCCGGCGCCGTGTTGACATCGATGCTGGGATGCTGCTATGTGTGCTGCCCCGGATGCTGCGAGGTGGCGATCGGGAAAAGTCGACTGGTGAGCGGGAAAAGTCCACAGGCGACGTTCCATACGTGCTCGAATCATCGCTGTCGTTGATACTACCCGGGTAATGTTGAGAACCACCGGAAGAAGACGGTGCAATCAGCACGGAGCTGTTGGCCAACTCCCTGAGCTTGTTCCGCTGTTCGGCATTGGGACGGTGTCGCGAGAACTTGTTGCCAATGAGAGCACCTGTGTGGGAGATCAGAGCCTTAACAACAGCTCTCTTGAGGGCCAAGGCCAGGTCCAGGTTCGACCATGTCTTGTTGTGCCATTCGATGGTAGGCATCCTGAAAACGAAATCGTGGACATCTTCAAAGTTGCGCTGGTCTTTGCCCTTGTAACTCAGGCAGAGTACCACCGACGGCATCCTAATGGACGCAAATGTCATATAGTGACTTGCACGTGTCATCATCTTGGTCAGGTCATCCGATGGCTGGGGCTCATCATCATTCTGCTTCTTTCCAAGTCCAAAACGGCCACCTCGCTTGTCGCCCTCCTTAGAATCTCGTCCATCCTTGGTTGAATATCCGGTTGATGAACGCTTGATGCCTACTCGTGGCGTCGAGGCAGATCGAAGAGACTCATACGACGCCTTCTTGAGCATCGTCTTGGATGTGCCTGGAGATCGGAATAATCGGAATGAGTGGCCCTGTCCTTCGCCAGTGTTCACGGTCAATCTCTTCTTGTTGATCGGGTCTGCCTTGGTATTAGATGTCAAGGTTGGACGGAGTCGAAGTTCCAGCGAGCCAGAGCGTGTCGAAAAGCCCGACGAGGAGTCCTTTTCAAACGAAGGTGTCTGCGTTTCAGCCGAGTCGGAGATCATGCCATCCTCATCCTCGTCCTGTTCCGGCGAGATGCGACTCAGCATTAACGGCGACTCATTCTTCACTCCAGACATCTTTTCTCCGTCCATTCCTGGGAAGATGTACTCAAACAAACGTTTGCCCACTTCGCGCTCCAGCTGGATCTTGACTGGAAATAGGTTCACCTCGAAGCGGTCCATCACAGGGATACCGGCAATAGCTTCGAGCATGTACCAGTAAACTCGAATCATCTCCTTATTTTCCCCCTCAGGAGTCGGACGTTCGGGGTCAAAGTATGGTGCAATCATCTCTGGATACATGGCATCAGGCAAGAGATTGAGACCAAGAACCTTGCCCACACGGACGAGATTGGCGTGGGATCCATCCGAGTTGTCTGTTCGGTCGTACTCGAGATCTTTCAGCTGCAGCTCTACCAGTGGTTCGTTGGAATCTTGCATGAGGTGCCACACGATATCGCGGATGTTGATATTCCATCTTAGCAGACCAGTGCTGGCAGAGTTGACATCGTATTTCCTCTGTGACGTAGTGATGGCCTTCATCATAAAGAAGAGCTCATCCTCACAAGCTGCCAGATCTCGCTCAAGGTTGACACGATCTTCCCAGCCCTTTTTGTCGAGGTGTTTCGAGTACACCTGGAAATGCTCCTTGATAGCCTCCATCTGTCGAATACGATGCTGGAGTTTATGGACCATGGCAGGTGCACCACTAAGATCGCTGAAATCAGACGCCAGGATGAGCTTTTCCAGCCTCTCGCTCCTCGTCTTCTCCAGGGGCTCGCTGTACATGAGAAGGTCGAGAACAATAACATACAAGGCGTAGTACTGCGATGAGTTGCACAGCGCCCTTGCTGTTGGGAACTCGACCCAGAGGTTGTCCATACGACTCTCCATATTGTCCTGAGAGGTTCGTTCGTTGGTCTCATCTGCATTCACCTCGTCGTTATACTTGAGACGCAGAGTGTTGTACTTGTCGTATCGGACCATCGCAGACGTCTTCTGAACAATGCGCTTGAAGCCAAATGGGTCGGCTTGGAAGTCAAACACAACCTCAATCGGTACCCAGGGCGGCCACGATGAACCAGCAGGGGTACCATATTTGCTGCCCACGTACATTGAGACGAGACTTGTGTGAAACCACTTCTGGTGTGTCACAAAGAACTGGATGCTGTCCATGTTGACAAGGAATCGCCGCTGCACCAGGCCGCTGACATTGTCGGAAATTCTCGCCTTATCCATGACCTCCATTACCTTGAGCTCCATGCCCTTGGCTGTGGCCAAGATCACGTTCTTCTTGTTCTTGTCGCTCTGTAGCTGAATCTGTGGCGCGATGATTCGAATGTGGTAACTGCTCTGCGGTGTAAATTCCTCGGCGATACCAGTGACCAGGTCCTCAATGGATCCTTCGACAACGCCCTCAGAATTGGTATTCCACGTTGCGCTGGTAAATTTGCGGTTATCGCCAAGAATCTTACGGATACGGTCTTCGATATCTTGGTCGTCGTTGTGCTGGAAGCTCGACTTGCGGGAAGATCTGCCACGCCTATCGCTTCCGTTGTTGGACTGAGCCTTACCCGGTTTCTTGCTGGATTTGGCCTTATTCTGCTCTTCCACAATATCTAGGATGAACTTGATGGCAGGGCGTGATAGGTAGTATGTGAATCCGCGGCGCTGACTGTTCTGGTGAAGGTAGCGGAGGACGATATTTCGTAACAAGTTGTTCCACTTCAGTTGCATGTTGTGAATGACGAAACGGTTGTTGAACTCGCTTTCAAACTCGGACGTGTGCGGGATGTTCATGCTTTCGTCCTGATATGCCACGGAATCTCCCGACTGCTGCCGTCCGTCGTAGCTTCGTGCGTAAGTGCTGGATGGTACACGTGCTTGAGCTTGGCTCAGCATAGTCTCTAGAAATTCTTTCTTTTCTCGCAGAACATGAGTATGCTTCTTGAAGGCCTCAAATTCCTCGACTGCCCCGGCATCCTGCGCGTTGGACTTGATGACCTTGAGTTCGGCCTCACCAACTTGACGAGCGTGTGTCTGCATTTGAACACCCAACTGATCCAAACGATCCTGGATCAGCTGGCCTTGTACACGACGAGGATCATCGTCGTGAGTCATGACACAAAAGTGTGTGGGTTCGTTGCCGAAGGGGCTCTTGCGGGTTGGGTCTCCAGCAATGACACCGTTTATGTCTGTTTGTCGGAAATATGTCAGTCGAGGAGCGTATGCCAAGGGCAGAATCTTGGTATCCGGATGCGGCTCAGTTGGTAATATCCAGTCCAACTCGACAAAATCGTCCATGTCAATCCAACTAAAGTCATTATCAGGAATGGTGAATTTGGACAGATCAGGCTTCTCGTCGGGCTCGCTCATCAGCTTTGCGATGGAGCCCTTCTTGATGGCTTCAGTTGTCGTTCCCTTCAAGCTGGCCGACACCGCCCGGAGATCTGCACTGACCAGATCGAGCTGGGCAGCATGGATCTTGATACCAGATGTTTTGCCTGTATTACCACCGTTCCGGTTCTTTCCAGGGTTCTTGTTCCCGAGCGTATCAAACTCTTCTCGCCGTTGATGCAAGTCAAGAGAGAAACTATCAAAGCGGACCTTGAGACCAGTTGCTGATACAGCATTTTCGGAATAGTCCTCCACATCTTTGTGCTTGTAAATGTGGCTCAGGAACAGAGGCGCCAATAGCAGATTGAACTTGACTGTGGCAAGATGTCTACCAAACTTCTTGCTGTTCTTCTCCCGACCAGGGAAGAGACTGCCCTGACGAATAGGGAGTGACAGCGGCTGCCCAAAGAGACCCCACCAAGCAAAGAAGTGCGTGAAGAAGCGTGGAGTGAGGTGTACAGTATTGTAACTACGTGACGGCTCAGGATGCTCAGATAGCCAGTCGCGATCAGCCGGCGCGCGGATTGCAATGGACAGGTGTATATGCCGACTCCTGAAGCCACGCAGAGCGTCATACGGGAGACCATTCTGATCAGGTTTCGCAAAGTGTGGGTTCTTGAGGACAATGTCGTAGTGAGGTCGGAACTCAAAGCTTCGTATGCCATCCTCAATCGCTCGCTCAAAGATCAGTCCGGCCATGACCTGTACTTTGCCGGAGAGCTTCATGACGACCTTCTTGAAGCTTGCCTCGGACTTGAAATTCTCCTCTGGCATGTATCCGTTGGTGATGTCTTGTCGTCTATCTTGCTCCCGAACCTCCTGACTATAGTCAGGCACAGCAAGGATATACTCACCACTGTTGACAGTTATAAACCGTTTGGGGTCATTTTCGGTATTGATACCCCATCTGATATCGTTACGCCAGCACATGAGGAAACCTGCTCCGTTACCGGTTATGGAATAAGGATCCCGTGTTCCCTTGAGCGCCAGGTGCAGATCACCATCACCCTTCCAGGCCACATGGATCCTAGAGTGGAAGTTGAGCCGGAGTTTGTCCCAGAATCCCACACGCTCTGAAGGATCGAATTGAGGCTTCGTGAACGACTCAATCACCATCATCATGTCCTGGATAGCGGGCTGGTAGCAGGGACCCCACGTTATTCTCGTTGGCAATGACGTGTTGATATCCATGTAGACATCCGAGTACGACTTGACAGGCCCTATAGTCCGTCGAACTTCGATGGCAAAAGCACCCTCGCCAGACGCCCCGGGTAATGAATTCTGGGGAGGAACCACGTTGACCCTAACGCGGCGAGTGGATTCCACACCACGAAACTCCTCTGCTATAACAAAATTCGTCTTCAAGGTGACCGACTGGATCCTGGCTGATTGACCATACTTCATGTGTGGAATATGAAGAAGCGGCAGCGGATAGTCACGCAATGTGCACTTGACCTCGCTCATATCAATGCTAACATGCATTGGTACAAGTAAGCTGTACTCCGTGTTCCGTGGAATTCCCTTGCCTATCTTGTACAGATAGTCGGGTAGGTCCTTTATCGGGAAAGTCGGTTTGTCGATAACAAAATGAAGATCGCTGATGGTGACCGCCATCAAGGCTGGCCTTGCTGGCACTTCCAACAAGTTCTCTACCTCCTCCACATCGCTAGGGATTGAGTTAGGGCCCCAGAACTGTTCTCGGGCTTCGTGAACGCGGTTTTGTGAAAGCTGGTACGCCCTGTCGATGCGTTTCTTCCAACTCTGAGCATTCATCATATCTAGGTGACTGCGCGCATAATGCTCTGTCACCTTTGATGATCCATCAACATGAAAACTTTCCGCTTCTGGGTCGTAGCGAGGTAGTCTTCCACGCTGAGAGTTTTGCCGACCGCCGTGACCACCCAACGCGTCCATACTACGGCTTCGAGTGCTCGACTGTTGGGCGGTCTCAGGTCGTCCACGTGGGAACGTCGACCTTGACCGGATCTTACTTGTTCCTCTTCGGATCTCTTCTTCACGAACTCTCTTGAGTTTAGTGCGGAATGCGTCTTCTCGTGCCAGACGCTGCGTCTGCTCGATGAGGCCAGTTCGATAAATCATTCCCAACTTCCACTCGAAGCCTCCATCTTCGAGCTCGAAGAGAAAGTTGCGTGTTCGCACTGACACCTTAGGGACGGTCTTGGGCCCTTCGGGCTTCTTTTCAAGGATGTATTCGTTCGTTCCAGTCTTGAATCTGTGATGCAGCTGCTGTACGGCTTTAATGACGTTAATGATATTGTCACTAATGCGATTGACAATGACTTCGTGTGGTACCGCCAGACGGACCGCCTCCGTGACGATATCTACCATCTTTTCGTGAACAACAGCGCCGTTATGTGACTTTCTCTTCGATTCACGGATGTCGAGACGACCAGACTTAATACTGGCAACCCTCGACCACACGTTGCGCATGCGAGGAGGCTCCGTGTACAGTCGAACAAGTTTTGCTGCAATGTATGGTGTTGACCATCTCTGACGTCCTACTTCCAAGCTGTACATGTGCAACAGCATGGCTGGGTCGTGAGGCATCTCAGCCTTGAGGGAGACGTGAGCTGCTTTGAAGTCTAGCGTAAATAGCTCTGGTGCAACGGTTGTTAAGCCGTCTGTCAGATCCTGGGATGCAGCTGGGGGCGCCAATCGGTTAGCGCTTGGCGCAAGATCGTGAAATGTCCCTTGCTGTTTTGCACGTGGGACATCGCGGCCGGTCCTCATGAATGCCTTCCGCAATGTCATCACGGCTATGCCAAGAGCATAATGCCGATACAGCGAGTAGTGTGCCATGATCGTCCGTACGATGACCTGCACATTGAAAGTTGGGCCATTCACATCACTGGCCGCGCTCAGAGAGAGTTCGAGCTTGGGAATCCGGAGGAATGGCTCTGTCTCGTATTTATCAATAGCGTCCATGATCTGGGCTTCGATACCTCGAGCAAATATGGTGAGTCGGCGTCCATCGCCTGTAGTTTGTGGGTTCTTCTTCGGCCGTGGAGAAGAGGGCGGGTTTGGGGGCGTGAACTCAGAGTCGGAATGATTCACAGAGCGACTGTTGGCCCGCCTTCTAGACATACGTCGCTGTAGTCCGTCAAGCCTCTGAGCTCGGTACTCGGCAGAGACGTTGTCCCAATGCAGAGAAAGTCCCCTCGTGTCGTCAGATATCTCCTCATCAATACCAGCGAGCTCCACGTTGAAGTCTGTTGCATCGAGCTGGGCACGCAACAACCATTGAGGCATCGATCGCAAGAAGTTCTTGCCACCCTTGGGCCGTGAAACCTTGCCTTTGTCTGGTTCCACATCGATTCGAAGCTCTCGGACAATCTGGCGCACACCGTCTGTGATTTCAGGCCTGATCATACTGACGGAGGCTGACTGGAGATTTCCGGTTACATCCACGTATACATCTGGGCGAGCACCTAGATGAACCTTGAGGTCAAGGGATTCGGCCGTGATTAAATTGAATCGCTCTCCGTTATGGGTCTGGTAGTAAAGGTCATGGTATTGTAGTCGTACGGATCCATCAAGTGAATAGTGTAGCTCATCTACCACAGAGTGAGATGCCTCCACATCGAGAGAAATAGAGGAGATCGATGAGATGATGAGATCAAAATCATCAGGATCTTCGGTCTTTTGTAGGGGCTTTAGCTTGATGCGAACAACTGGCTCATGCATGGAGAATTTTGCGTTCGCTTTAGGAAGAAGGCGGGAGATAAGATGGTGGTTGTTCGTTTGCGATTTAGGAGCCCTCGGTTTCGACTTGAGGAGAGCGATGAGTATAGGTAGATGTCGAGGATCCAGGTCGACTGAGGGAGATGTAACAACTGAATTAGCAAACATAATGTTGGCATTCCTTTCATCGATGGTGCCGTCACGCAGAACTTCGACAGTTTTGGAAAGAAGAGTTGTCTTGACGGTTGTGGTAGCCATGGGTACGTAGAGCAGACGCTCAGATTGCCCATGACCATCGTCGAAGCCAACAGAGATGGACAATGCGGCTGCCAGTGCTTCGTGTGCTATAGCTTCGGCGGGGAAGTACATTCTATGCGCCGGGGATTTTGAATCCAGCTTGTGCAGATCAATGCCAACTTCCTTCATTGCGGCAGTAAGGAGAATAGGGGTTGAACCCGGTCGAATAGAATGTACCTTCTTGGTTAATCCTAGAAAACTGACCGCAAATTGGATCTCTTTGACACCTCTCAGAATAGAGCTGAAGAACTCCTTTGAGTCGGATACTGTTCTAATGAGGTCTTCATTCGTGCTGCCCGGGTCATCCACCTCTTGCATAACTTTGCCCAAAAAGATATCAACAGGCTCATCAGCACTTGGGCCTTTGGCGTCGTTGCGACATCTCTTGAAGCGGGTCATGCATGTCTGCAGCTCATCAACCGGGATGTGTAATCGACCGACCTTGACTGCTACAGCCGCATCTCGTAGACCTTCTCTCGATTTGTATAGGAATCCGTGTACGTTAAGGAACAAGTGATCGAGAACCTCCATAGATTCGCTTCCATCGGCGGTAAATAAGACACTTCGGATCGTCATTGTCCATTCGGCTTGTCGATCCTTGCTTCTGGTATCTGATTTTCGAGAAAAGAAGCGCGCACGATCAACCATCTTGCGCCTCGTGTCGACAGCCAATGTGAAGCTTCCCACCTGAACATTACCCACATCCACAATATTGACGGCAGAGTTGGTTGCGACTATATCCACCATCTTGAGCCAACTGATGTTACGGTGAAGTCTCTTGATCTTTTCCTTCGCATTCGTCAACTTCTTCCATGTTTCGCTTCGAACGACGGTGCTTGTAGCTCGTCGAATGGGTTGCGGCCTCGGTGGATGCTGTGTCTTTTCGTCGGGTTTCTCCTTTTTCGCGTCTTCGGAGTCGCTAACTTCGGCGTCGGTGCTATTCGCCTTATTCCCTTCCAATTCTCGAATGTCCAAAGTAACAACCGGCTCGCTAAGGACAATACTCAGCCATGTTGGCTGAGCAAAAGTTGGCCTGTGGACATTGAGTCCCAGGCCTCTAATCTCAATTCTACATCCGTCTCGAGGGGTATATGCGAGTCGACGTAAGGAGAAGTAACCGATTCTTTGAATGGAAATACCAGTGATTATCCGGAAAACGGCGAGGAGGACGAAGGAAGAAAGGTATAGAAGGACGAAGAGGCCGAATAAAAATGTTGGATTTAGAAGGGCCATGTTGTCAGGACTCGGGCGAGCCACTCCCTCCAAGATAACTGCACAGAAGCAGCAATATTAGCGATGCGCCTACACAGTGGCGTGATAACACAACAACTCACGTTTTCCTTTGGCTAGAGAGATGGCATTTCCTCTTTATTACACAAAATGTCGCGGAGGACAGGCTATTCCATCGCCGCTGGATTCGGCAAGGTTATACGGTTGGGGGTTGCCGTTTTGCCGGAGAAATAAGACCGTCGGCCGCGTTATCGTCTCCTGAGGTCGAAGGCGCACACGGGCGCAGGCAGGAGGATTGGGAGAAGGGGGAAAATAAATATAAAATAAGTCGAAGTATGTAAACACAGATAGGGAGCTCAAGGTCGCTTAGCTCTCGGAATATTCGGGCTGGTGATGGGCCGTGGAGGCGTTCAAGTCAAGCTCGAGTTAGGGTGGGATCTACGAATCTAGCAATTCCGTAACTAAAAGGAGGGAAATGGGCACACTGATTGTGACGTCAAAAGGTAATTTCCCACGGCACAGTTGTGTGGTATGGATACATATGATTAGAATGTCAACCAAACTGGGCTGGCTCTGTCAAACGCTTATTGAACGACGTTGAAGACGATACGACGTCTTGGTGACCGAACGTTGGAACTTGTTGATGAAGTGAACAACTAGGAAGAAAAAAGGGCCAGATAGATATGTAATGTAGAGGAATATTAATTAATTAGTGATGCCCATGGGTCAGGTCAATAGCTTAGCGATCGTCTAGGATGCTGCACCTTGAAGACGCCTCCCTCCCCCCCCATTCCCCAACCTGTACTCACTTTTTGCTCAATGCTCAGTGCTCACTAATGAAGAGCCCCATCGAAATTTGGGAATCACATTTTTGACTCGTGGTTCAAGGAGGGAACTTCCCTCCCTTCCCGGATGCTAGGTTCAGCCCCTGTTCCAAGTGGGAAAGCGTCCACCAAGTAGCGAGGTGACTTACGAATTATAACGTTTGAAGTCAGCACTGTTGCTGATCAGGGAAAGCGGGAGGGGGAACGAGCGTTGGGCAAGTGCTTTCCATCTCAGCCTTATCTTATCTTTCTAACCTGACAATTACTTATCACTGCACTGCACATATCTGTCAACTCACTCTATCGCTCTATCTAACAACTCATGCTGCCCTTCGGCAGAACTCCACGGCTTTATACAAATGTCAAGCTGTCCCGTTCCTTCGCATAGATACGTTTTATTTCTGAGGCTTTCGTTTTGTTAACGTCTGAGTCGTTCGCCGTGCCACCCGTCATGATGCACCATCCCAAGTCATACGAAGCTAATACTGCCAACTAACAAATACAGTCGGTGTACGATTTCCCCTCAAACAATGATAAAGCTGTGGCACGTGTCACGTCATGTCGCTGATAATTGTGCCTCGAATATTTGTGAACTGCTTGGTTATCGCCTAGGATCTTGATAGACGTCTGAGTCCTTGGCTACCATCATTTTTTCTGGGCTTTTACATGGCGTGTTTCTTCTTCTCTCATTCAATTCATGAACTTATCACACACTGTATTCATATTTCCAGGCTCCATTGAAATGTCCTTGACATGGCAGTGCATCTTCCATATTACTTACCCAACCCCAAAATCTTTGGCTTGTGCGTGAGCGTGGCTTGCTGTAATGCAATCCAAGTGCTGGCAAAGCGTGTCATGCCTCATCTATGTAAGATATGCAGAACAAGAGCAGCTTCGTTTCATCAATCAGCATGATTAAGGTACCTCAACCAGAACCATTAGATATGACGTTCAATGATCAAGGCATGTAACCGGATGCTTTCATACCCTTTTTGACTCATTGGGTCAATTGCTCTTTATTCTACAAGGCTGTGGCCTGAGATATCATGGAATGCATCTAATCTGTCGTTGTTTCAGCTCTTCGAAGGGATTTCATCCAACGATTCTTCCTTGCACTTTTGTCTTAGTTCGGCAATTCGATCATCGATGAGAGCAATGTCAGCCTCCACCCTCAACACTTTTTCCGACATCATGTTGATGTACTCCTCATCTGAAAGCTTCTTAAGAGGACTCCATTTAGCCCAGAACCCTTCATCGTTCTCCTTCTTGACTTTCGGTTGCCGTGCTGCAAAACTGTTGGCAACTATCTGACCTCCAGCTCCAAAGAGAGTCCATACAAACATCGCTGGGACGATGTTGGAGGGGCCACCTGATGTTGTGTTAGCCAAGAATTGAATCGGAGTGGAAGGAAAACAAGCTTACGGATGAGACCGGCCATGGCACCAGCAACGGTGCCAGAGAAGGCGCTCACTTTGGTCTTGTCAAATTTTGACATCCGATCTTCACCACCCCATGCATTGATGGTGACGCTCCTTGTGACTATATGTCCATCAGCAAACATCCAAGGGCACTTTGTATCACATCAAACACTTACACCAGAAGCTAGTTCCAAGGGTGAACCATTGGAAACCGGAAATGGCACCCCAAACGATGGGGTTCGTTTCCTTGACAATTGAACCACCAACACCTGCCAGAATGCCAGCGGTTCCTGATGTTGTCAGCTTTTTCCATTTTTGAATTCGTTTGAGCCTAATTACCTGTCATGGCTCCAACTTTGAGAGGAGGAAGAATAAGGTCTGCAATTTCGGGGGCAAACAGTCCTCGAGACGAGTAGTGCCGCTGTAAGGTCTGAGTCTGAGGACGCCCATTGTCCGCCATTGTGAGAAATGCAGTGAAATAGACGTTTAATTAAGTAGTTGGGAGCAAAAAAAAGGGGATGTCAAGGAAGAAGGCTGGGAGGATAGTGAACCAAAAATACAATTATAAAAGATACATTGAAGAAGTGAAGAGATAAAATTACATGGCACTCAATGCCTCGTCCTCGTCCTACCCTGGCCTTCTTTTGGTTGTGCGGTGAGTAGTCTTTGACACAGCTTGATGGATCTTCAACAGTAAAACAGTACGCACTGGTAAATCATAGAAATCGTTGGCACGTCCTGAAGTTCTTGTTGATTCAGTATCAAAAATGTTCCAATGAAGTTTCCGTAGTGGAGAATTGTAAAAACCATAACCCCCGTGACATGACATATGCGGTGGCTTTGGCCCAATCAGACTGCAGATACATGGACTGCTCCTGCTGGTGAGGAAATCCTGCAAGCGAGAATAATTGGAAGGGGTTCTGGGGGTCACTTTCATAATGGAAGGGAGTCGGTTCGAAACAAGGGCCAAAAAGGGACTAGTGCCTCCCACTCTCCCACTCCAAGCCGGTCAAAATTAAGGCAACCCTCACAGGCGCCATCATCAATTTTCTTCTACGCCGAGCAATTTTTATCTCGTCACCCCCCCAGACACGACTATACTTGTCGGGGCCAGTTTATCACTTCGCGACCGCCTCGCTTTCTTCCCTCGAATCCGAATTCCTTTTTCTTCATCTCCGGTTTTTCGGCGATCTAGACAAGTCCAGCTCGAGAGGAACAAGCCGCCCCTCCCCCCGGTCGGTTTCTATCCTCTGCAAACCCACGCGCATCGATCGTTAAATCGTTGCGTGCAGCCACCAAATCGCAATCATGGGTAAGTGGTAGGAAGAAGGGTCTATGCCTTGAGCCTCTTGTTCAGCTACAGTCGTGCTAACCGCTCCTCTTCATCAACAGCTCCCAAAAAGAAGCAGCAACAGCAGACTATGTCCCTTGGGGACTTTCTGTCTGATTCAGGTTGGTGTTGCCCCTCGTCCACGGCGCATTGCTACCATACCCCGCCACGCTTTGTGCACGATGTACTACTTGTCGACGTCCTCATACTGATATCACGATAGGTTTCGGTGGAGGTTCTTGGGCCGATGAAGTTGAGGAGACCTCTTACGGTATGTATCTATAATCCCACTCAGAACTTCACGTGGCCTGTTGGCTAACCAAATTGTAGTCACTGGTAAGGCGCCATTTTTTTTTCACACCACCATATCGACACGAACCCTCTGACCATCGATTAGGCACACAGGCACTTCCTTCAACCGACCGTCCTCGCTACGGCGGTGGTAACGCCTCATCCAGCTGGCAGGACCGAGGTTTGTAATCGACGCACTCAAATTATCTCACACACAACTGACCACATCAGGCTACTCTGTTCGTGAGGCCGCTCCCCAGCCCCTCCCCACAAAGCCCCCTTATACTGCCCACCTGGGTAACCTTTCATACGATGCCACCGAGGGCGCGAACAACGATTTCTTCACTGGCTGCGAGGTTGTCAGTGTCCGCCTCATTGAGGATCGCGAGACTCAGC
>JABGLY010000709.1:0-36221 GCA_013623525.1 Fusarium dimerum
ATTTTATATATTAATTTATTAAGTTCCTATAATACTTTAATAGTAAGATTTTATTATATAAGTTATACTTATTTAATAAGCTTTATATCTTAATAAGAAGCATGCTTTAAATAAAGGGCTTTATTATTCTTAAAAGCTTTTAAGAAGTATATATTAATTTCCTATGTGCTAAGATTATAAAAGGCATTTAAATACAGGAGTAGGGGATTATTAACATGATTTATTTTCAAGGTGACTTATTTTTAAATGCCTGCTAAGTATTTAGGGATAGAGTTCCGCTATATCTCTCTACTAAATATAGCTAAAGCGTGAATCGAAAACTCGGGTGATCATCTCCTAAATTATACCTCTCTTGCTCTGGCAATTCAAGTCTGTGATCTCTCTTGCCTTTATCTCTCATCTTATTTTCTCGAATTACATAGATTAGAAAGATAAGGGCGCTAAAGACACACAGCCAAACAAGCCCAAGGCCTAGTCCAAAGCCTAGAGGGTATGTTGGTGCCTGGCTCGTCACAAACATATTGCTTTTATATAATTAGCGATATCTTCTACCAAGTATTGGCATCAACATACCTGGCGATAATCCCGCCAACATTGCCTACCCCGACCTGCATCGCGGAAGCAACACCTACTTTATAATGGCCAGACATGTTGTTACTAACCCATACAAGAACGATCGGCTGCGCGATATAACCACCAGCGACAATGAAAAAGAGTGCGCAGTACCGAACCCCAACACTGACAGACATCATGTTGAGGAGGATAACGTAACCGATTGTTGTGAACACGCAACCACCAATGATGAAACCTGAACGATGTTTCATCTTATCACTTGCGATGGCCGTAACGAGTGCGCACACCGCCGCAAATATGAAAATGGGAATAGACATAACCTGAGCGCGAACAGAGGTCCACCCGAGTTGTTTCAAGATGGTCGGGGTGAAGAACGAACCGGAATAGCTAGTGGTGACAATGCCCATGTACATTAGGATGCTGTGAACATTAGCAAGATGATCTCACAGGTGGAATATGAGAAAGAAAAAGTATTACATGAGAAATTGAAGGGGAAAAGGTTCAAGTGTTCTTACCCGAGATAGATCTTGACGTCTGAGAAGATCCTCCTGGCTGTCTTGCCATCCCAATGATTCATGTGAGTATCCTTTCTGTCCATAGCAAGACGATCAATGAGAAGGGCCCGCTCATCTTCCCGGAGGAACCTGGCAGTCTCAGGCCAGTCCGGAATTATCCAGTAACTGCCAATAGCAATTACAACAGTGGCGATGCCCTCCAAGATAAAGATCCATCTCCAGCCTCGCATATTGGCGACGCCGTCCATATGAGCAATTGCATAGGCTAACAGGCCACTGAATGCGCCAGCAATAATGCTAGCAGAAAAGAAGAGGTTGAAGCGCCACTGGAGTTCATGCCGGCAGTAGTACATGCTCAGTAGATATACGCAAGCAGGAAAGAACCCAGCCTCGAGACCACCGATGATGACACGACAGACTATCAGCCCTGCAAAAGACTGAGTCAGTCCTTGACAGACAGTGACGATTCCCCATCCCGTCATGATGACCGAGAGGAACAGTGAAGGGCGCATATTCTTGAGCAGTATATTGCAGGGGACTTCAAGTAAGATGTATAGAATAAAAAAAGTGAAGAGGGCGATGTTGTAGTCTTGGCCAGTCATGCCAAGGTCAGCTTCCAAGCCCTGGATTCGGGCATTTCCGATATTGATACTGCAGACAAGGTCCTGTCAGTAAGGGTAAAGCACTGAAGAAGTTCTGGACTTGTATTCCTTACCGATCAATGAAGGCGCAAAGAAAAAGCAAGAAGAGAATTGGCACAAGGTTCAGGTCGACTTTCCGCATGAGCTTTTTTTCAAGTTCAGGGTCAACCGCTTGACGCTCCGGTGCCGGATTTTCGTCTTGGCTGATCCGAAGATCAGCTGCTTTCTCAAAGGTGTCCGACATGTTTGGAGGAATATCGATGCTGGATTTAATAGCGATCTTCCAATACCAAGTCTAGAGCAAATAGGTTCAACAGCAATCGCACTCAACCCTAGATTCGGGAACGAATCTTAACGATGAGGATGGAAATTGAGCTTGTTGCCAGATATATCTCTACTTCCTATCTATACCTTTTATCCTTCCAATGGAATATCAAATTTCGAGATTCGGAATCGGTAAGTTGTGCGGAATTGATTACCCCGCGTTTGGTAGAAATATGCCGGTATAGTTCTGGAGTAGTCTGGGGTAACCTGGGGTAGGATTCGCTTTGTGTCTGCATCATTCGCTCAACTCGCACTTCACCCGTTGAGTTGAATTAACAATCATTTGGGAATGAAACCTAATTCATTGGTTCCATTCCGATATTTCAAATGAAACAATCGGAAACGCGAAACTTACTTCGATCCGCTTTAATTTGCTCTTCGTGAGAAGTCTAGAAATGAGAAAATGTGACTCAAGTCTACAAATCTGGATTCATTCCGGTACGAGTACATGCTTCCATCATAGTCTGTCATTAAGACCCAGCCTCAATAATCAGTAGGTTCAGTTGTGTTAAAGAACTTGCCAAAATATGCGCTGTATCGCCGGTGCTCTAGTACGTCGGCCGTGAAAAACAACAGTCTATATAAAGTACTTAAACTACCGTCGATTCTAGTATGATATTGTGGCGAGGTATGTGCTATGGCTGGTGTCTATGGCCTGGTAATGCCCTCTCTGAAGCGAATCATGGTCGACTGGGGACTTGAAATGACGATACCGTATAATAAGTACCCCATTTCTAAACCTGGTGAACTTTGGAGGTGTCTGGATGTAAACTCCTGGGCCTTCAGTATGCTCATAGCCTTAGTCGAAGGTAATTCACTCAGGCTCTTGAAAGTCATGACGGATAGAATGCTGGGCATCGTGGAGCATAAACTAGAGCACCTGATGGCTCGCGGTGTCTCCATGGACACGCAAGTTGAAGCATTAAACCACGGAATGGTGAAAACGATCTTAGCCGATTCCGACGACTCAGATGCCCTCATCCACACGCCATGCCAAGATACCAGTGACTGCATGTAAACACGATTCGCATCTGGCTGTCAGTGATTATGGTCTGAAGAGATACAAGCTTCTTGGCCTAGATCCACTTTGTGATACTCTGTATAATCAAGAAGTCAACGCAAAGAGATTTAATCGCCATATCGCCAATACTTGATAGAATATGCCTTGCGATAAACAAAGGGACCCGAGTTCTAATGCAAGCTTGATAACCGGAAAGCTGCTTGCAGAAACTCACATCTATAGCCGTCATCCCAGCGTACTCAAATGTTTTAGGATGCGTGTTGACATAGTAGACGCAAATCATAGGGCAGAACTTGACCTTCTCTCCACCTTTCTTGGGGACCCTGGTGACCTTCTCGCCGGTATAACCTTTTCTAGTACCTCCAGGACCTCGACCCAATGAGGAGTCTCTCGACAGTGGGCTGAGTAAGGCAGCTGACTATACCGGGTTTCCAGATAATGGAAAGACGAGAGTAATGGGTTCTGGGGGGATCTGTGGGTTCATAATAAGTGATATACGACTAACAGTGACGGAACTTAGTTGTTAATAAAGCCAAGGACTTGACTCCACATGGGCCCTAACTTTAATGTTATTACTAGGGTTGCTCCGAAGTAAAACCTGCCACAGTTGAAATACTTGCCTACCCTCTTCCCTTTCATCTTCATTACCATTCGAAAAGCCCTTCACTGACTCCAGCTTTACTCTCGAGTTACTTGCTTATCCTCTTCTTAGATTGCCCTCTATACCCATCCATACACTTCTTGGCCTGGATTCTGCCTCCCTGCTTGACCCTGCTGTCTTGTTTTCTCGCGAAAATAGTGTCAGAATGCCGTCGACAGTGTCCTTTGTCAGAGGGTTTGGGCAATCCTCTAGCTTATTTGCAGTTGCATTTGAAGACACAAAGACTTCAGAAGGTCTAGTATCCCACCTCGTATAAGATAACTAATGGCAAAAGCTGTTTGAAGAGGTCTTGAGAGGACTTGAGGATATCAAGCTGTACAAATAGCACCAAGGCAGTATAGCATCTAGGGCACGGCAGAAATCAAACAGTGGTTCGGAACTGGAAAAGGATTCTCTAATATAGGGCCGAAGAGCAATGAGCCTGGAGTTACAATTATCGATGTACTCTTCCCTTCTTGTAGGGCCCCTAGTACGGGATGTTAAGCTTTCCCGACACACCATGGTGAGCTGTGTTCACGAACAGAAACGATATTCGTCACGCGCCGTATAGCCGACTTATTGCAAATGCATGTTCTGCCACTATGGTACTTGATGTGGAGCCAGACGTCGAGTATGGTGTCTAGTGCTCTCTGATATCACTAGGAGATCTTACAAAACGTGGAATCATCATGAAGCTGCAGTTCTGGATGCAGTGCCATGCTGTTGATGTTATCGATCAAATCATGGTAAGCTGTGAGTTTCTTACCACCATTATATTATACTCCGGATCTTGTGGAGTTAGATCGTGGGGACATAATGAAGAAGATAAAATTGGAGCCAGGGTAAGGAAGTATGTGGATAAAAGGGTCGTCGTAGGATCGGTACTGAATGTTTCCTACTCAAAGACAGGCATATTTAGACAGGAATAATATGCCAGTGCATTGACCATCCTAACATTAATAACTACTAATGTCACGAATAGCAGCATATGATGCTGGCCGGACAGCTACTAAGACAAGTATATTTGCAACTCGTAAATCCGATTCAACTAAAGCCACACATGGCTAAAACCACCTGATGGGAACCTTCCTCACCATTAACATCCCCAACATAGCCCAGTCTTCCTGCTCCAAGCTTGACAAATGCCACCGCAGCCTCATTAGATGTCTCTTCTTCGGTGTACCAACCTGTCGACTTGTCATTGTTCTTCACAAACAACGCCTTCTGGCTAAACGAGGAGGGAAGTTGGCTCGTTAGGTGGCCATCAGTGACACCACTTCGTAACGTGACAGTTCCTCGGTAGTAAGATCCTCTCGTCCATGGCAGGCCGAACTTGGCAAACAGACGGTTGAACTCGCCTTCGGTTACCATACCGCTGAAGCAGCCTGCTAGAATGACTGTTGCCCCTTCGTGAAGGCAGTCTGCAACGCGCTCGAAGATCTTCCTCCGCCGAGTGATGGCCGCATCGGCAACGACAATGATAGAGGGCGGCGAGTCGCCAAGTTTGAGAAGGGCAGATTCTGATGTTGTGACTCGCTCGACCTTGGCGTTCGAGGACAGCCGAGAGTTGAGCGAGTGGAAGACATCATCGAAGAGCTGCTCCTCCTCAAGGCAGAGCAGAAGCACGCGAGGTTCCGATGCAGCCTGAGGTGCCGCAATCATGCCTGATGTGATGTCGCTAAACTCTGCCTTGGGTGGCATGTGGACGGCGTCTTTGGCAGCAAAGTCGGCGGTTTTGTTGTGTTCCCGCGGGATCCTCCAAAGGTGGACACGCAGGCCTTGGCTCTCGCATCTTTCCACCTCCCCGAGCAACATTTGCCAAAGGTCTTTGTTCTTGACATCCCCACCGTCGCGCAGCTTCCATCCATTTCGCACCCATTTTTTGGCCCAGCCGGTAGCACCGTCAACAACGTAGGATGAGTCAG
The DNA here is from genome assembly GCA_013623525.1 of Fusarium dimerum. Taxonomy (NCBI): domain Eukaryota; kingdom Fungi; phylum Ascomycota; class Sordariomycetes; order Hypocreales; family Nectriaceae; genus Fusarium; species Fusarium dimerum. Next base: position 5,640 of record JABGLY010000709.1, read on the forward strand.
TTGCGATGACGATGCTGTTGAAGCCCTGTCTTTGCCAGTCACAGAGGCGAAGGGCAGCAATCGCGGTTCTGAGCTCAGCCCGGTTGCTGGTGGGTACGCTGTGGTCGCCAAACGGCCCTTTGTCTTCGAGCCGTCCAGATGTTACATCCTCATCTCCCAGTTCATCACATCCGGCCATTCCATACACAACGGCCCAGCCGGCGCAGGGGTCTTGCTGTCCATTGTTTGAACAAGCGCCGTCAACCCACACAAGTACTTGCGTCTCATCATAGACACTGACCAAGCGGATCGCCTGGCCGTCGCAAACTGGAGTCAGTGCGAAAAGGTCGACGGGAAGGGATGCCTGCGGGGGAGGTTGGAAGACCGAAGGGAATGACTTCCCGGTGCCACGTCGTTTCTGCAATTCCTTGTCTCGTCCCCCGTATGCATTGGATCGCGAGTTGTCGGTGTTGTAGGTGGTCGTCGATCCTCGATATGGGCGAGCAAAAGACGCAGTGTCGGCATCAATCATACAAATGGCATCTTCGCTCTCGAGCCAGGCATTTCCAGACTGGTGTACGATCAAATCGGCCTCTTCTTGGGAGCCGGGGCTGTAAAGGGTGGTGGGGGTAGGAGTTTCGTCGGCTATCAGGGTATCCCAAAAGAAGGGGTTTTGCTCATAAACTTTGTGGCAGAGCAGGAGGTACTGGTGCTTGACCAATTCTTCAACTGCCTCGACGCTGTACGTGCTCATGGAGGATTTCTGTGAAGTAACGATTTCTCCCAACGGTCGGTCGACCTCGGGACCATATTGCGAGGCAAATGTGTCAAGGCCAAATGGGAAGTTGTCTTCGATGTTGGAAATTGCTGAAAGATCGAGATAGAGTCGGAGCTTGAGAAGAGTAAGGGCCACGAGCTGACTGGTGGTGAGGTTTGAGAGGGTTGGGGCGAGACTAATCAGCGGTTCGAAAGCGTTGGCCCCTTTGATGTTGAGAAAAGGCAGAGACGCATCACACAGAGTAGAAAGGTCTGCATTGGCCCACCATTTGATGAAATCGTAGCAATCCTGCTCACGACCGAGTTGCAGCAGAATGTGGGGGATCATGTCTCGCAGGCCCATCTTGTCCGTCCGATCTTGCCGTAGCATCTTGTTCAAATCCTTAAGAGCTAGCTGTGTGGCAGCTGATGTGCCGCTTCCGAGTTTATTTCTGGCAGCGGCGAGCCGCGAAGCCATGTCGATGTTGACTTGACTCATGATGAGAGGGAGTGATGAGTCGTTGAAGACGGTGGTTGTATGATGAGTGACTTGGTATTGTTGAAAAGAACAAAGTGAGGCGACCGTTCTGTTTGCCGATGATCACCTCGAGTGGTGGTGTGTCAGCCTGCATGAGCCAATAGGTTCTAGGCCTGATACAATCACCGCTTGATGAGGCGGTATTTCTGCCTCCTGTGACCGCCCGGTATCTGTATCGGACTGGGGGTCAACCTGACAGTGGTCTAAAGACGGGGAGGAGAAATAAATATAGCTTATCAAGACTGCCATCAATCACCAAGACCAGCAAACTCAGATCAAGCCCTAAAGTCACCGAGTTACAGAGTATACAGCTATGAGCTAGGTACCTCAACAGCACCTTCAGGGTCAAGGCCAAGCGCATTCACCTTGTACCAAGGCCAGTACACATCGTCAACCCATCTGGCTAACCTCTGGATCCCCCATAGAGCCTTATGCACGCCAATTGTGTCGTTGGTGTAGCCAAATTTCTGCTCCAGCCAGACAACTGTCTTGGGTCCCTCGCGAGTCGTTGCTACAAAGCTCCAGTCATGGCCTTGAACCAGTATTCCCGGTAGGAAAGGCAAGCCGTCAAAGGAGCCGCCAGTCTTGTTGATCCGACGCGAGAGCATCTCCCAATGCGCCGCATGCCAGGTTCCGGTCTGAAGCTCGGCCCATTCTTGCAACTCATATCGCTTCTTAGTTTCAATGGTGACAACCATGGGACGATCGCGAAAGGGGCGGTACGTGGTGTGATTGATGACTTGACAGGGCATAATCTTGCGAAGTTCGGCAATGGCCGTGGCAGGGCTTGGTGAGGTAGTCGAGTTGTCGGCACTGGAATCGATGAAGAAACTGTAGTCGACCATTTTGGCGAAGGTATTGTTTGGGAGGTATTCCCTAATTAGTTTTGCAGTTGTGCTGGTGACTGTCAGTCTAGCACCAGCGAAGAGACGAGAATGAGAAAAGCGTACCAATTGCCCACACCGACGCACTGTCGTTGTCGCTTCTGGCCGTACACCGCCTTATGCAGTAGAGGAAAGTGAACACTCTCGTTCCATGACGCCTCTGGGTGTGACAACTCCTGGCACTCTCTTGCCTCGGCGACAATCCACTCGACATCATCAATTTCGGGTGTAGGGCCAATACTGTCACGGGTTTCCGGATCGGCATACATGACATCTTGGAACAGTCGGTACGATCTATTGCTCTGAGCTCGCTGACCAATTAGAGCCTGTCCGTCTGGTCAGCGCTTCCCAGTGCAAGGTTAATTCAGGATGACTAACTTTTGAGTACGAGAGATGATGCCAATACCGTTACTACAGTTGACCAGCTCGGTGAGGAAATCGAAAAGGTCGTCGGGAATTTCAGGGTTCGTGGGTGATAGCTGCTGGTTCCATCTAAAGTCTGACAACTCTAGAGTATTCATCTGCTTGGAAGGTGATGAACGACCTGATGTTTGGGACTGAGATTCGGATGGAAGGGTATGCTGGCCCAGCACGTTGGATCGAGGCCTTGGAGTCATGTCTACTGCATTGAACACATCCTCCTCGTTGTCATCGGGTGGGTCAAGTCTCTGTCTTTTTGAAGACTGGGCCGATTGATTGGACATGGCTCGTCCTCGTTTGCTTTGCGCTCGTTGAGTTGTGGGCGGGCTGACCAGATGATGCTGAATGTCGAGTTTTCTGTCACAGTCATCGGTCAAGTCACAGCCTGGGTATGTTTGGGATAACCAGTGAATTATTCTGTCGCATCTCATTTGTCCGGTACCGTGATGATGATGGTGATGAAGAAGTTGTGATAAGATCCTTTGTTGTCTGGACTGACGTTGTCTCTTGATAGCTAATTCTCCATTGTTTTGCCGTCATCTCCATGGGTGATGAACCGAATGCGGTTAGCCTTTTATGTGAGTGATGTTGATCGCTGGGGCATGCATGTTACAGGGGCAGGGTCGGTCAGAAGCGGCACGGGACACTCTTCAACCAATCAAATTGATGATCCCCCAGTTTAGTTTTTATTCTTCGATGCTTGCCTACATCTACCACCCAAAAGTCAGTCAGTTAGTGACTGATTGACTGACTACCTATTGAATTGACTGACTTGACCGACCAACTGACTGACTGACTGACTTTTGATGACATGTAACATTTCCAGACCGCTGAGACACACGATGTCTCCAGCAGTGTTGTTCTCCTACTCTGCTACCCTGTAACTTGACACCAATCAAAACCCGCCCCTGAGGGATCCACTCCAATCAGTTCAAGTGGGTCATGTACAGTGCGAATATCATATCTACAATACATGCATGAAATCTTAGTCGATAAATGGAGGGTGTTGTGTCGATGGGAACAACGCCATGGATTCTCTTGGAGCCTCTTGCTGCTGGCCAAGATTGTACACTCTCTTCTTGTCAATACCACTGTCGTTTTTTCACCCCATCTAGTAGGCCACTCACGTCGAATCTTTGGACGAAGACTGCTCGCGGGTCTGTTAAGTGTACTAAAAGCTGGCACTGAATGAGGGCTTTCATTGGCAAGTACAGCGAAACCGTTTCTACACACTGCCCTGTCTGTCTATTCGTCCTTTCATGCGTAGTGAACATACGCAATCATCCTTCACACACTCCATGTTTTTTACCAGAACAAGCCTGTTGGCGCCCAAGGCCCATGGTTCCCTCCCACTGCCAGCCTGAACGTGACCCTGAGCTTATCGGATTACGTTTCCCTTGTCTTGACTGCTATCTATCAGTAAACAATCGGATTCCACGTGCTTAGTTCATGAGGGTGTCCAAGAAATTCTCTTTCGACAGTTTACAATAACTTTTTACTAATACAAGCCCAGGTGACTTAGAAGACTCCCATTTAGTAAGATTTACCTGTTGCCTCACCCCCAAATCGAGTGCTTTGAAGTAAGTAGAAGTTCATGCCGGCTTCTTCTACCTTGCCAGGTTGTGAGCATTAAGTAGATTATCAATATAGAAGTACCTTTTTCCATCAACATGAGCATTCCAGCCTTCTTACTAAGCGTACTTATATAACTCCTCAAATCCGTGCAGCTCACTTATTACGCCCCAACATCAACCTTACTAAAGGGTTGACGGTTGCTGGACGCGTAGTGGCAGACACTCTGCAGTTTTTGTCGTGGATGGGCAGATGCAATGCAATATGGTCCCATGCCGGTCAGGTCCAAGGATGAAGGGCAAGGCTGCTTAACTCCAAGAGCCACTCTGTACCTTGCCTTTGGAGGCCCAGGCTGGCGTCCCTGCTCATCAGTAGGACAGTACTTCCAAGACTCTACACTAAATTGTCACTATATAAAGACTGCTGATTGAATAGTTTGACAACGACTACGGTTAAATAGGACACACAACTTTTGTGTTAAGAATCATGCGTGTATAGAGATTCCCGAGTACTCTTTGATGTAGAGTGAGAAGTCTTGATGCTGGGAATGAATAAAAGATAGGCAGGGTAAATAACGAGTCGATATATATATATATATGTAGGAAAACCTGCCCAGTTTTCACGACATCAGACCAAGTGACTTTCAGCCTGATGTATAACCTGGCAGCTTCGGGAATGTTGATGGGCTGACGAGCTTAGATTTCTACAGTAGAGCTACAAAGAACGAGGTATTGGCGAGGTATGCTGATTTGACGGCATGCATCAGCTGGTCTCGTCAGGATTAACCTGCAAGCTCACGACTTCACAACGAGTCCTTCCTTTCATTGGCTGGTGTCCGTACTTTGTTCTCAAAGTGTGGAGGAGACTCGCCTATGTAGTTGATTTTACCCTTGTGCTTGGAAATGTATTCTCTCATTTCCTACAATCGGCACCATACTCTCCATGACCTTCATCCCGAGCCGGAGAGGTGGCTCGGCCAAGTCCTTGTGGTTTGTTCCGCATGATCTGCAAGTATTGGTGCAGTCTTGTACCGTACAAAAGTGTGGTTCACTGGGATTAACGTGAATAGCTGGCACGCGCCGTCCCTTCATCACTCAATGATTGCTTCTTCTTGACGATAGTCAGCATCAAAAGTGGTCAACTACAGTGATGACAGATTTACGAGTGTCTACGTCCTCACTAAAAAAAAATACCGTGTTCTTCATAGTTTATCTACTTATCTGGTGTATAATCACAGGGTCTCATTAACCGTCTCACATATCACCAATCGACGGAAAGCATCTATAACCCGAGTTGCTCGAAGTAGTTTTCACGCTTCGCCCGCTCTAAGAACTCCCGGTGGCTCCTTTTCGCCCTCTCCAGCACCTCAAGATTCTGTTTTGCTTTCTCGACCTCCTTAAGAAGGTCGGCACGTTCCCGTAGAGCTTGTACTTCGCTCTTCGCAGAACTCAGTTTGTCACGGGCCCCCTGTACTACCTCTTCACTCGGCCCCATTCTACCGTAGGTCTGCCGAACAGTATCAACACACTCCACCATCTTCTCCTTCTCGATTTGACGGACGAGGGTGGACGCAAGCTCAAGATTTGCAGATTCGGGATCATCGTTATTAGCGCCCTCTGAGGACGAAGCCGCTTGTCTACGCTCGAACGACCCGGCTTGTCGCTTATCGAGGGCTTGCAGGGAGGCTTCCATGGCGGTGTCAAGTTCCTGAGCAAACTTGATCCGTACTTCCATCTCCTTCAAGGCTGCAGCCGCTTCCGCCTCGAATGTGACTGCTTGAGATAGTTTGATTTCAGCATAGGCCATGTGTCTTTGTAGCTCCTCAAGATCGATCTTGGACAGCTGGGCGTCGGTCTGGTCTATGTCCATTGTCTTGTGTACTGTTCCATTGGTGATCTGCCGCTTCTGGTTGTGTTCGCGGTCGACTGTGTGATTTCTCATCCGCAGTTGCAGCTTCTCCAACACTGTTCGGAAAGGCTGGTCAGTAGATGATGGATCAAGCGTCTTGAGCAGCTGCAGCATCAAGTCTTGTTCAGAATAAGAATCAAAAGTTGTGACACTGTCACACGCTTCATCTGTCAACACTCGGCGCATGCAAGCCAGCGCATGGTAGCCACAACTCCAATCATCGATCTGACGAGGACACATCTACAGAAGATGTCAGAGATGAGTTCGATTGTGGGGGGATGGATGGACGAACCTGATTGGTGACGGTGACCATGCCTGATAATCCTATTTCAGTTGCCCAGGATTGCAGACGGAGACGGACGTATTCACTAACGCGACTGGAGTGCAAGGAGTCGTGTAGGCTAACAGCTAGACCGGACTGTGGTTCTGGGGTTCTGGTTATGACGATGAAGGCCCAGTGTCGTGGTTCGTAGAGGTTGATCATGCAGCACAGAGGTTTGTCATGGCCGAAACCTTTGATCTTCTGTGGCAAGTTGCCTGGGTGGCCATTGAACCAAAGAGGATCTAAAACTCGTAGTTGTGCGATGTTTCCGTAGCAAGAGTGAAGCGCATGCCCGAGGAAGTTGACAACATCATCCTTCAGCCAGGTTTCGGAGGAGAGATAGTGGTACACTTGATCTACATTGAGAGGGGTCGAGGCTCGACGCTTCATTAGTGGTGCAGAAAAGTCATCATCTGTGTCGACCTGCACGACATCTTTCAGTTTGCGCTTAGGGTCAGTATTAGTTGACGTCACACCGTCATCTTCTTCCTGATGAGCAATCGAGTCTGGGACTAGAGAGATGGGTTGGTCCAGATCGTTGGTGATGCCAGCATCGATGTGGCTCGGTGAGCGAGAGTCTGCATAGGCTACCTCAACAGATATGACACTGGAGTTGTCTGCATCTTCCAGGGACAACTCGTCGTCGCGAGACTGTGATTCACGGTTGGGTTGTGTGTTTGGAGATCCGACACGTGGACCATTGATGGATTCAGACTCAAACTGCATCGCCTTGACAACAGATTCAACAATCCTAGTTGTCAGTCGGGGTCTTGTGCTGTCTCTTGCACCTTGAGTGACGGCACGTCGTAGCAGACCCGAGGCCTGCCAAAGAGATAGAAGAGGAATTTCCCTTTCGATCGCAAGGTGGGTAAGTTTCAACATGCCAAGAATGAGTTTGTCGCTCAGGGAAGATGCACTCGCAGCCCTGACATCGGCTGGAATCCAATAGGAACTACCCCATAGCTTTTCCAGCTCTTCGATCTTACTCTCGACAAACGATGCGGTCCTCTGGCGTCTTTGCATGTCCATTATTCTCTTCGGTAGCAATGTCCTAGCAGTCCGGCTCGCTGCGGCTATCTTGGGAGACTCGCGAACAACACCCTCAAGAGCTTCGATTCGTTCACTTCGATGGTATGTGTCGACAATGTGTGGCAAATTTGTTGCTGCATGAGATTCCGTACGTGAGGTGCTGATGGTGGTAGCAATGGTATTCACTGCCTGGGCAGCACGAGTGTTAGCAGTAGTGTTGATGAAGGGAGGCGAGATGATATGTGGCACCTTGGCCATGATCAAAGGATATGAGGAGGGCAAATGGGCTTGAAATTGAGTTTCACACTAGTGTACCATAAGACAGAGCAAGTGACTGGAGGATGCTGAAGACAAGGAGGGCAATCTTGAGTACCAGAACCTCGGGACCATTGAGGACAGTCAAAATTCATGGCTTGTAGTGTCACATGCGAAACCGCGGTAGATGATCAGATATGGGCAGATGCAACGAGGCTTTTAAAACGCACCAGAAGTTGTTGCCGCTCAAGATTTGAATTGAACTCTACAGGAGCTGAAGAGATGCCGTTTGGCCATAGCAGAACGCTGCGGAGGGGACCAACGCTGTCGCTCGACTCTCGGTAGTCGTGTGTATCGGGCGTTTCGTGTCGGCCGGGCATGGGAGCGAGTCATCGACGTAGTCAATACGTGGCTGGACACAAGGTAGCTCGGCACGTCTGTTGAGCTGAGAAGGCAGGTCTCCCATCAGAAGCATCGGAGATCGGTGCTCTTGTCTGTTGAACGAAGCCAGGAAGATGTTGTCTACTTCAGTTTGCAGATAACCAGAATCGAGATGTCTCCTTGGGGGGAGATGAGGTCGAGGTGTCGTGGCATCTGAGTCTATTCAATATGCAAAGGAGGTTGGCATGAGATTAAGTGGTCTGGGAACTTAGGAAGACGTGCCCCCCCCCGTACCTGCTCGGGGAAGTGCTAGCTGGGTCAGAATGCACTATGCTCGACTCTACTAAATATCCATACAGGGTAGGTAATTAGACAATGTCAAGATCTTCAATGGTATTCTCTAGCAACAATGCGATAAATATCATGGCTTCTGTTTATATATGCATATATTTTTCAGTACATTCACCCTGTGTTCTTGGATCTGAATTCGATCATTTAACTCAAAAATGTTATGTCCTGCATAAAAAACCACTTATCTAACTAAACTAACCTAAGACTCAGCAAAGAGCTTTGTCTAAGACATAGGGTCAAGTCTCATGCAGCCTTTTTCCAGACCAAGAAGGTATACGGAATACAGAAAGATGCGAAGCATGGCTGGAAAGTGTTGCATTTGGCAATACATAGTTGTCTGCCCCCAAGGCTCGACCCCAGCATATCTCGATGCTGAGTGAGAGAGAAAACCCTACCATGGTTATTGAACTACCTTTGAGACTTGCTATTTCCACATTAAATGACTTCGAGGCAGGAAGATGAAACGTCAAGTAGCGGCACACTATGGCTAGGTTTACTATATATCCTTGGATCGACTCTGACGATGAGGACAGTGTTCAATTTGCTATTCACCTAAATGATTCATCACGCTTTGCCCTGCGGGATAACTAGGAGCAGCAGTTTCTGAATACTCTGTCGAGTGATTACACCGAGTTTCAAGCCAGCTTTAAATGTAAACTGGCTATTTGGCTTTTCAACTAGCTATTCTACGTGTGATTCTAGACGTGGACTTACCATCCCATTGAGCGGGAAATTGCGTTTCAGCTTCAGTCAACAGATCAGTTGCACATTCCCTGACCAGTTGGCCGTACAAGGCTGTTTGCAGGCACCCAGCAAGCCGGACTAATATTTTAACCGAAGTCCAGCACATTCACTCGTTCCAACCACACCTTGTCACGGTACTCGTATTCACCGAGAGCGCCAAGCCGGACTAATAGTTTAACCGAAATCCAGTTCATTCACTCGTCCAGCAATTCACTCCAGCTCATTCACTCCAGCTTACAACCACTACTTAAATTCTCTCTTCTTAATCAATTTGTCGCGCTCCAACGCGCTCCTTTGCACAATGTCAGCTCCTCCTCGTATATACCCCTCTCTTTCTAGTAACATCGTCTCTACAATTTCTCTACACAAATGCCCTGCCTCGATACGATTTGATCAACCCCGATCCGACCTTGATTGCGCTGGCCAAGAACAGCCCGTGAATCGCGCTACAGCCGTATAAAATTCCGAGTTATACCCACCAAACGAGCGCACTCTGTGTCTCCTTTTGTGGAATAACCGGGGCTTGTAGAAGGGACCTGCTCAGATCTCGCAGTACACCTGGAGTCTGAGGCGACCTTGCGGTTCACCCGGAGGTCACAGGTCGCCTGGCAGCGAAACCGGCTTCGTCTTGGTCTGTATAATCAAGTGTCTCATCGCAGGTGAGTCCTTGGCATCGATACTGACTATTTCATTTTGCTTGTCTTCCAGCTATGACATCATCTTCATCTACCGACCTCGAACAAACGACGGCTGCCATTGAATGGCAATGGGGTGGCGCGACGCGTACCCTTGTTACCCCGGACCCTACCAACAGTACGATACGATTTACAACGCGACTCGATGCAACCCAGCATCGCGCTCTGTTCGAGATTGTGATACCCATTCGGTTCAAAGACAAAGGAACCGCTGCAGCGATATATCTCCGGATTAGCCCTCGTTTCATCAATTCCTTCGACTTCTCCACGAAGACAGACCCCCCCGACACCCTCAAGAAGACATTCGATTCTGCAATAACGTGTCTCGCCTTCCAACTCGGCAAGACTGTTGCTGTGCTTGTTCCCAATTATGTAAAAGAGCCTGTCTCGGCAGCCCGGCCACGCTCAGGCAAGGTCCTTGACTCCTTGTGTGAGCTATCCCGAGTCACCGCTCTACGTATCTACATCCGCGATTCGCTGTTGTCTGACGACCAACTCCGTTCCATCAGCGATGAGGTTAATCAACGCAACCTCGAGCCTTTCTCTGGTCCCGACTATGACATTTCGCGTATGTTTGCTGGCAGCGGTGCAAAGGCTACAGTCCTCGCGTCCCTCGCACCGCCCTCATATGAGAAATCTACGAGTCTCCAACCTGCTCCCTCATACGAACGTAAACGACCCCGAAAAGATAGCATTCAAGGGCTCGATTACAACGTCGACGAGATGTGGAAGAAGCTATGCAAGCTGGAGTCTTTAATAGCTGAAACTCGAGAGCCAAGACCCGAAAGTACGAAGCCGCAAGATGAGAGCCAGTTGGTCCGAGATTCAAGCGTACAAGCTGAGGAAGCACAGCCTGGGGATCAGTCCCAGATGGTTCAGAAGCTAAGTGCCGAGAACACGCAGCTTCGGGAACGGGTGTTGTGCTTAGAGAACAAATTCGCGGCGTTGGTAGAGAAGCATGAAAACCTGGAGAGAGAGGTTGCAGGATTACGAGATGCACAAGACACTGCCAATGAAGAGGAGGATGCAGCAATGATATCCATACGTGAGGACATCAAGGCATTAGAAGACAGAGCGGATTACATCGAGCGTGGAAAGAATGACGAAGACTTTGCTGCGAAATTAAAAGAAGAAGTATTTCATGAGCTGGCAGCTCGAGTCTCGGGTGCCTAGACAATGGCAATACGTCAAACAACCGTTGGCTGATTCTCTACGTTTGGGGTACATCTATTCAATGGTCATGTCGGCACTGCTCAGGGCGCATCAAGCTTCGATGGATAGACTTATTTCCAGCAATGGTGTAACTGCGGGAGGCTGCAGTAGAGCCCCTGTTCAATCTTCTTTCAGATCCCTGCATCCTCGACTCTGCCATTCTTCAACAGCATATGCTTGGGGAAAACTCTTCACCTACGTCGAGAAAAAGCCAGATCGAGTCTCCTCGCGCAGATTATTTGCCGACCAACAATTTATCTGAGTGTCACATACCGGGCATCCGGGGCCGTGAGCTTCTGGCACCTCCGGGTAATTCTGTCAACAACGCTGAAACCAAGCCCCCTCGATATTCACTCAAGCCTGAGTTCTGTTTTGATCTGAGCTCCGTCACCGATAATTGTGCATCGTTCACCGTGAACCCACGCAGCCCTCCTGACCCCAATACTCTCGCCTCCCAATCATCTCTAGACCCGACATGGTTAGTTGCCTGACTCAGCACGCTGTCGAGAGAGCCCATACTAACCACCCGTTGGATCAGCTTCTGGAACATGTACTTGACGACGGCATACGGAGCATCATTTGAATTGGCACAAGTTCAAAGTCTGAACGTCTCCAAACTCTCAACTCGAGACTGGTCGCTAAGCTTATGGATTGTACCAAGGCGGAGAAGAACGGATTGTGGGATATGGAGGAAGATATTCGTGAGCTTGTCAAGGACGGAAACGATTTACTCAGACAATTAGGGAAATGCGAATCTTGAGTGGCTGTGAAGAATCTTCTGGCTTCCAAGTTTCCTCATTACCACAATCAGCTTTTTGGGCAAGACGATGATGGCTGGAAAACCGTCAATCACGGTCCTGAAAACATCATCCATTGTTGGCTTCATGGCGGCCCCGTTGTTCTGCGATATCTTCAACAGGCTGATGTGATTGGTGTCACCGCAATGGGACTGGTGTCTCACCTGAAGCTCCTGCGAAGTCCGAGGAGTGAAGTCATGCTCTGTGAGGAAGCAGGAGAGGTTCCCGAGGGACACATCATGACTGCGTTGCTCCCTTCCATAGAGCATGCCATACCGACAGGTGACCATCTCCAGCTAAGGCCTCAGATTCAAAACTACGACCTGCGAAGTGTTAATCCCGGCGGAAAACGATCCTCGCTCGAGATGTCCTTGTTCGAATGGCTTGTCCAGCCTCCTCATAAGCACGACGTGCGCCTACCCCTACAGCGTTCTCGAAACACAGTGAAGGATACACCCTTCCGTCGCAGACCTAGTTCGTTCTACTCTTTATCCGACACTGAAAGACAATGAGTCAGTTTAAGACTGTCCTGAAGTGGCGGGTATGAAGCGACGTTTACTCTGGCTATATCATACTCACCTGGAGGACACGCTTGACAAAAATTGACGGGAATTGTATGTCAAAGACCGACAGCTTCGAGGTGGAAATAACGGTTGCGCTGGTGTCTCATCTTTCACGTCAGGGAGCATACAAGCCTGGTGACATCACTGTGGTGACACCTTGGCTTGGACCACTACAGGTTTTGCAATGCAGAATGGAATTTATATTCCAAATAGTTATCAATGGCCGAGACATGGATGACCTTGAGGAATTAGAGGCTTAGGAGTATGTCCCTTCCCTGTCGATGCCTACTATCAACAAGAGCACCCTTCTCAAGGCTATAAGAGTAGCCACAGCTAACAACTTCCAAGGCGAGGGGGCCAAAGTTATTACCGGGTCTCTAGTTCGAAGCGAAACCGCGAACAAATGCGGGTTTCTCAGAACACCGAATCGCGTCAATGTGCCCCCCCCCCCCCCAAACTCACGAGCTCAGCACGGTATATACATCATAAGCAGCGCTAATACATACAATAAGTGAGGTGCCAATATGGAAAAAAGTAGCAAGAATGCTGGAAGCTGACGCAAATATCAAGACAACTCTCAAGTTACAACGTCCATGATACCCAAGGACTCCTATTTTCTATTTCCAACCCAGATCGCTTTGCGCAGTACTCGCACAAGAGCAGATGCAGCCTCCTCTGCGACGAGAGACTCTCCTGCGGCCACTTATTTACTGGTAGATGCCACTTGAATGATCTTTATCTTGCCGTCAAGTGTTTGGCAGACTGCCAGCGACTCAAGAAGGGGTGCAGCCACAGGTGTCCTCTTCGATGCGGGAACCGCTGTCATGGCAAGTGTTGTATTGTTCTCGAACAACAGCTACGCCGACACCCTGCGGCCATTACATCTCCTCTTTACGATGCTAGGAGGCTCAACATCCAGACACTGTTCTTTGTACGAATCTGATCAGCAAGACAGTTCCAGGGTACCATCATATGATGCAGGTTCGGTGTTATGTGGATGTCGCTACTCCGGATTTTGCTTGCATAGCGATCTGTGGCACGCGTCGTGAGTACGGACATAGTTGCAACAGTCTTTGTTGCAGATGCACGAAACGCAAAATCGGAGAATAATAGAAAGCAACCACGGTATCTGTTAGCAACGGGGTGGAAGAAAGTACCCTATATCTGTACTTAGGCATGTTATAGCGACGTGCCCTGCTGTCCATGTGCGCAGTCATCTTGTGCGTCTAAATGTGCTTATCACTAGTGCACATTTCCCTGTTCAGCACCCTGTGACTGGGTACCTTGTACTGTACGATGGGAGAGTATGCTGGAATGCGATCATAGATGTAAGTGAGTCCCTGCTAGCAACTTCTCGTTTCGTGAGCTCGTATTGACTATCTAGGCCCCTCTGTTTGCGGCGAGGCATGTCCTGCTGCAATGTATTGTCAGCAATGTGCATCCGACGAAATCAAATCTGTATCGATTTCTTGGAATTGAAGGAGTATCATGAAGTGGATTTAGATCAAGAACCCTGCATCTTTCCAGACTTGTGGCCATTTCTTAACCATTGCGTCAATGGATAGCTAGATGGGCATGGCAGATCACTACGAAGTAGATGCGAATGGTGTTCCCAAACGGTTGCTGGTGTCATCGGAGCCTTTCTCCATGCAAACGACGAGTGTTGAGACACGTTCTGCCTGTCGAGGCCCGCTCCGCAACATCGCAAGATACGGTCGTATTTTACGGCAGGCGACGCTAGATAAAGCGACATGGAAGTTCATTACACGGGTCCAACTCTCAGTATTTCTCCCTGGCAAACGAGCTTATTGCGCAGCAGACAGCCCTGTTCAACACAGAACTAGCAATAATCCCACCTTGTGACAAAAAGCCAACAGGTCATGTAACTCGTCCTAGATGAAGGCAGAGACAGCTAGAGATGGTGAGGCTACTTACTCTCGAAAACCGATATGATAACATCATCAAGCATCGAAACCGCATCGTGGCTTTTGAGAAGGACGAAAGGATGAGGAGCCTTACCACAGGGTGGCTGAGCTGGTCAGGTATGCTAGGCTTCAGAAAGAGACAGCCAGAACCTTTCATTATGACCAATCAGTCATTCAAGTGAAGGGGTCACTGCTTGCTGCTGCTCTTCTTTTGCGTGTAGACATTGTCATCGTAACCGACTTTCAGAAACTATAGGTCGATTCAATGTTTATACTGACTACGCCCAAGCCCGGCATGAATTTATCCAAGTTCATAATCGACTAGGTCAAGCTAATTTCCTACTGACTCACAAGAGTAAGTACATCGGAGAGGAAGCACAGGGTCATATCTTTCACGCCCAGCTCTGCCCTCTAGCCTACACTTTTTGCTCTGCTATAGACAAGAACTCCAAGATCTCTGTTGGGACTGAGCCAGCCCATGGAAGCGAGTGACGTATCAGTAAGCTTGAAAGAGCCAAAACGCCTCGGCATAGAGCATATCAACCAGGCAAGACACCTCGCCGCTGTCCATCCATCCTTTTCTTCATCAACCAAGGATATCGATGCCGCCGAGGAAGCCTTGAACGGCGGTGTGTACCGACCCGTGACAGCGGAGGAGCTCAGGCAAGTCTACATGGCTTCTATGGGAGAGCTGTCCGGAACAGGCCACTGGCACAAGTGTCACAATGGCCACCTATCCACCATCAGCCGACGCGGCATGGCAATGGAATAAGCGCTATGCCCTGAGTGTGGCGCCCCAAACGGTGGGCAGAACCAACAGTCTTTAGAGGGTGTGACGCACGCGGCCAATATTAAAGAAGTGGCAAGGAATATGGAGCGACTCACAGGCTATATTGAACCTAGTTGTCTGCGATCCAATTTAGAACTAGAATGTGATCCAGCATGCGTATGTTTAATAAGTCGCGGATTGCGTTTTGAATAACGTCTAAAACGATATAAAACTAAGTCGATATCAAGACAAGTAACAGGTAATACCCCTAAGTAAACGACTCACATGAAGATACTGCGTTACCTATGTTGGGAGCAAAGCGCCACGCTTGGCCATATATCAGTTTCTCTCCGATATACATGGAGGAGCGATATCCGATGTCTGAATAGAAAAATTGTTTGCTGGTTGTGCTAATCTGGTCTCTCTCTGCATGACTATCAGTACCTCACCTACCTACCATAGTGCAGTCGGCTATTAGACAACTATCCCAGCCAGAGGTAAGAACTCACAAAGTCTATCCTATCAACCGCTCACGAACTCACGATGGGGGATAAAATAATCCAACACTGACTTCAATATAAATTATAGGAACGGCCCACACAAGACAAATGCAGACATGGTAGGCGTTGCTATGTAAATATAGCTGACATCTATCTGGACTTTCATGGGAATGGAAGATACGCTTCTGCATGATAAAATCGTCCTGTATCACTGGCCTTATGATCCGGTGTCTATGTTAGAGACGACCTCTCATGATATTTCATGAATGATTGTCTTGTAACATAACTGTCGCCCAGTTTTGTCATATATGGGCATGTGCAGTGCACAGAGGTTTTAGACACCCTTTCGAGAGATCCATGGTACAGCGACATGGAGGGCCGTATTCTCAGTGAAGGATATAGAAGCAGAAAACGAATAGACCATTGCACTCTCAATTACTCATTGTCCTGGTGGCTGGGGCCTAGTCAGTGCACTCAAGCTTGTAGCAAGTCCCTATACAGACTAGAGTCTACACCTTCGTATCCATGTATTATGCACTCGTAGAGAGGCAATATGGATGATAGAGATTCTACTCGTGTGCTGCCAGTGGACCTGCGGAAATGCCACTCCGAAACCCTGCTCTTGAGCGCTGACGAATGAGGCTGCTCCGGAGGCCCTAGGGAGGGGCAGGTACGGGAAATACCGTCAACGTCTGGATATGCTTTCAGACATGCAGCATGATGTCTTCGTCTGTACTGCTAGGACAGTATGGCTAGTCCCCGGTGGATAGGAAAGGGTAGACAGCCGCGCACACAAAGATCGCCGGTCAAAAGCTCTTCCCAGAGAAGCGTTCCTGGATTGCAAGCTTGCGGTAGTCAGCAGGTCAAATAAGAATCTACTGTTCATATCCTCTAACCCAGAGTTCAAAATGCTGCTGATGTCGAGAGTCATAGGTACTATTATAAAGTGACGAGCGATGGCACTACATCATGCCTGGTAGACCATCAAGGGTCAGTAGGAGCAAAAATGGACGTAGTCATCTCCCTTGATGTCTTTGAAGGCGTTGAGACTCATGATTTGTCCGCTGAGGTCCCCTCGTAGCATTTAGTCATTCTTAACGATACGACAGCCTCAGCCATTTACTCTGGCGTGTTGTTGAAGATAATTGTAAGTCAGTTATCAAGAATCATGAAAAATGCGCCCACGTTTGCAGTCTGAATATTCTTGGGTGGCGTTAGCATAGGAGAGACGGGTAAGGCTGGCGTATTTTAGACATTCTCTTGTGAGCGAGAAAATGTCATCCTCAGATTTTCTCTACGGCTATAGACATAGAGTTATGGCTATGGCTCTCTCGAGAGATAGGGAATCGAGTTATTACATTTCCTCTTTGTTCTAAATTAAAACCAAGCCGTCCAAGTTTCCGACTGTCGTTCTTTATCGTGGGCCTTTGTCAACACGACAGATGGGAGGGGAACAGCCCCTAAGTACAGTCGTTGCGCAGAAACACAGGCCAGAAATTCTATTTCGGGGAAAATACGAAACAGAACACTGTGAATAGAACAATGCCAACCTTTGACGATACTCCATGCCCCATACAGCACCAGTGTTTCGGGCTTCCCGACGAGGACAAAGATACCACAGCAGACACTGGATGATCAAACACATGACAAAGACGCAGAATGAAGCATGACGAGTCTAAAAAAAAGTGTCACGGGGCCAGACAGCAATTAGAGTGCCATGCCTCCTCCTACGACGTGTACGTATGCACTCATTGTAATATCGTCTGAAGATGCTCGGGTTTCGACAGTTGGGTTAGACCGGGGGTGGCAGAGGAGTGGGACTTTGGAGGCGCGTTGTCGATCACAGGGATCGGAAGGATCATATCCACTGGTGGCGCTTGGGGAGCCGGACCAGGTTGAGAGGTCACCTCGTCAACAACCTGGGACCGTGCTTCCACCTGTTGTGCGGTGATGGGGCGTAGGGTACTTAGACGATTGGTGCCGACTGTGGCATCCCTCAGTTGTTGGATTTGCTCTGCATCCAGCCACATGATGGTTCAAGGGATGCTGCAGGGGAGGAATGTATGAGATTGTGCCTGAAAGGGGCAAAGGTGAGAGATCTTGATTGTGATGAGAAAGGTGTCTATGATGGTAGGTATCGTAGAATGAGGTTTGGGGTCATTGGTGCCTTCTTATATGAATGTTCTCGTGTGTATCGATCTTGTAACTAATCAGGGGAGTAGTCTCATAGTCTCATCAATAGCTATCACGATGAAAGAAGTTGCTAAGCCATAATATAATTCCTGGCTTATCATGATTGTGAACGTTACAAGAAAGTTCTATAAGCTCCTAACTTATCCCTGTCATGGGAACGCAGATCCCGGTAAGATATAATACTGTACAGAGGTAGGGCCAGAAAGTTATATCCAGCTAGCAAGGGCAAGCAATAACTAAGCAAGTATAGATACTTTACAGTATATTTATGGCATTTCTCTTATAAGGACTTATAATATATTAGCTATTAGCTTTAGCACTCTTTAGTGCCTAATTTTATAGTAGATTAGGGCAGGAGCGATAGCATGCTTAGGGGCTATTCTAATAAGTAGTATATATCTTAGAGTACTTAGGGCTAATTAGTCATAATATACCCCCTGCTTGCTAGATAAAGCTTTCTGGCCCTTCCTCTATCGATGACCTCAAGCCCACAAAGAAAGGGTAGGTTCCAATATCTCACCAGCTCCTACTACAAGTTCAGAACAAGGTCAAAATACATATCAGTTAGCGGACATCGGAGCAGAATAGGAGAGAATTGTTTGGAGAAAGCGAAGAGAGGAACGGTCTGAAAGGAGGGACAATCCTTAATGACTCTATCCCACGGCGAGGGTGGAGGAGGTAAAGGAACCATTCTGAATATTGGACAAGGGTGAAGCTTCTAGAGTTCTTTTATCCAAAAGCCATTGTGTCGTGTAGATTGACCGACGATGCCATTTCTGCTCAGCCCTGTCAAAAATACCTTGACCCTTGTTTTTGTCGGAGCTAATCTTCCCCTGAATGATCAGGGGCCTGGAAATACCTTAGTAGTCGCAACAAACACAGTTGTTTAGAAAGCTATCCAGGTTGACAACTCACAAACACCCTTGTACATGGCTTGAATGATGCTGTCCAAGGTCTACATCGTCTGCTTTGTTCTTGGTCCTCCTTTCTTTACGGCCAGCCTCCCATTACGACATCCACAACTATGCTTGACCATGCCTCGCCACCATTCTTGAGGACCTATTGTTGACGTATCATGTACAAATGGCAATGCTGCTTTGTCGATAGAAAACACCAACTGAACGCAAGTCTGACTAACCAGAACCTGACAATCATCCCAAGAATTGCTTTTGGTACATGTTTCAGCTGATAGAAATCGTGGAGTTCTTCTAGGTTAGCAGTTGGGGCTCAGACACACATTTCCAAACCAGGTTGCCGTTCGCTAGTGAGCCATGGAAACTACAGGCTTGTTCACTGCACGAAACTATCAGGCTTCACTACCCTCATGAAAAGACAGCTCCAGTCCATGCGCTGCTGGGCCTGGACTCGCAGGCATATCCTTTCAAGCCGGTCGTTCTCTTCTCCCATGAAGATCTGGCTAGCCGTGAAAACATTGAGGGCATCATCTTCGAGGGACTCGCTAACAGCACAGTCAAGCTGCAGCAGATGTTGGATCGTGAGGCCCAGTGGGACTACTCGGCTGCACTCTGCAAGATGTCCATGAATGCCGTGGGGTGCGGCGCGCGTCCTCGAGTACGCCTGGAGCTTGAGCTTGTCAATGATGTTGCTGCCTTTCTCCTCGATAACCAGGCACGCTACAATTATGCTCACGAGTTTGTCCCGGAGCTGGGCGAGAAGGGATGGTTTGACTGGGCCAGTAGGCCCTCCTGGATTGAGTCTTCCAAGCGAACCAGTCTCGACAAGCTTTGCCGAGATGTCAAGCTCGATGCAGACTGAGCTGCTTTACCGAGAAGTCGCTGAAGGCAAGGGAACAGACGCGCAAGCTAACTTGCTGGTTCAAGGAAACGTGCAGCCACTAGATGGATACATGGATTGAAGCAGATGGACATGGACACAGAAAAATGGAAGTGTGGAAGGAATTAGAAGGTGCCTGTGGTCAGAACCAGAGTGGTAGAGGATTTGGAGAATGGTATGTAGTAGATATATAGACAAACGGCCAAGACTAGCTTTCCTAGATATGTGCATATCGTGAATATGCGACTTATGACATGTACATGAAGAGGCAGATGAATGGTCAACTTTGTGAAATCTGGGAGCAACAACGGTAGAATTGTAATGCTATACTGGCAGGATACAATGTGACCGTGGTTGTTAATGCCGATGAGATGCTATCTCTTATTTGCACTCTTTTACTCCATGAATTCATATAAGTCGCACTCAGACAAACAGCATCCATCGGTATAGGGTTAGATCAGTCAACGACAATGCTAACTACGGGGATAGTGGAAGATGTCAGGTCACCCAAACCGTGGATACGAATACGGCTCTGACGAAGACACAATCGTCACTAAGAGTGTACAGAATATAAGAGAAAGCCACAGTGAGTGTCATTGATTACAAAACATTGTCACTGTTGAATCTTACTCCTGGGCTGAGTTAAACGACTGAAAGGTCAGAAAAGGCCAGATTGCGCAAGCTAACCACCCAACCGATTAATTAACAAGATGCCGTTACCAGATTGAGCTTACACAGGGCGGTAGAAATGGCTGAGCTGTGGGAGCTTGAACAGAAAATATCTTGGGCGTAGTCGAGGTGAAGTGAAGCTCTCTCCCGTCGCTGAAAGACCAATATTTCAGGGTGGTCAGATGGGGAGAAAGGACCCAGACCACAGGCTAGGCATTCCGGACTACCTGTGATGTGCCACACAAGCTCAAACCAGATGCCATACCACTAGAGTTAACAAATTTTGGGATTAAATGGCCCTTGAGGATGCGGCACATGTGGTGAAAGTCGAGATTTTTGAAGATGGGACGGCTAAGAGGAGGAGGAGGAGGATCAAGGGTAAGTAATGAGTGTATTACAATCCAAGTGAAGAACCGGACTGATGATAAATTGAGACCGAAATGACGACATACATCTCGCCAGGTAGCAATCGCAAGTTGTTGGCATGGATGGATATCGCACGAAACCATGTCCGACCTAGACGTACATACGAGTGCTGGATGACATTATACTATTCTATCTGTCTGTTGACGCGTACTAGGCGATGTCGGAATACCATATCTGTGATACTGTGCATTGGTTGCTTGACCATTTGTTGTTTAACCTGTGTGATTGAGAATATCCTCCTTATCTAGCAATGGACTTGGATGGTTAGTCGGTATGTCTTGGCCAATTGACATTTCAGTAACAACTCACACATACGAAGACATGAGATTTGAGGTACAGATATCCCGTTCATCTAACCCCCACCCCCCTCTCTTTCACTCCAAGCCTCCCGTGGCTTTCTTCACCTCCTTGAAATCTCCCAAACCCCCCACACATAACATTGTGGACATGAAACTGAGAACAAGGTCAAGGACTAATAGTTACACAAGGTCGATGATGAAAAAAAGCCCCAATCTTCCACCCAGGAAACCAATGATCTCTTAAATAAGCTGAGTACGTGCAACCTCTGTCAATTCAGAGGATTGAGACAAAGCGACAATGCAGGCGGCATAGGATAGGCGTTGTCTTCGGAAATTTAATCGGAAGAGGGACCCATTGTGAGATTGACGACACAGAATATACCCAGAAGTACAACGATCGCTGGAGTAAAGATTTCCAAACTCGTGAAGATGAGGTCAAGTGAATATCGGAGGGCATTGACAGGCCATTGTATCATGGAGAGATAAATAGCGTTGAATTCTTCCAAGAGCTTGAGGGCGAAGTAGTGACAGCCACAAGTGCTATCTTGGATAACGTTGAGGGACATCTTGGAGAAATGTTAGTAAGGAGATAGAAATAGTAGAAGCGACACTGTTTAACCTTACCTTGGTCGTTTTGCTTTGGAATTACTATCAACAGACAGATAATGCAATAGCCTGGAAAATCGATGATGGAATATTGAGACGAGGGTTGACTGTAGGACGATCGTGAAGAGACGATCATTAATCTGTTTTTCATATGGCTGTGGGAATTGTGAAAGGTGCTTCTTAACTGCCAGGATATTTTCATCGTGGAATCTCCCAGCTTCCATGCATAACAAAGTACTGATAAATGTTGAAGAAGATGACGATTATGAAAGTCGCATAAAGGAAAAGAAAGACACATTCCTTTACCTGTTACAAACCGCACAGGGTTCGGGACGCCTTGCAGTAGTGTCATAACTAAACGAATACCGTCAAGAAACCGTCTTTGTTCCATACTCGTTCGGTTCATCGCGACACCTTGTAATACTTGCTTGGGTCAATAGCTGATATTCTAGCATATTCTCGTATGGTTCCTTCTTGCTCACCGCTGCAGCACCCCAGCTGTGAGATATGATATAATAGTTATGACTGTTTGTCCACTACCATGAATAAGTTCTCTTTATGTAGGATCCCGTTAGAAGAGGCTTTCACTGGCTGAAGCAAGGCTAACTTCTTTGTCTTGTATAGTCTTCGGTGTGTTCATCTGCCGTTGGTTTCTGTTTGCTTATTCGAACCTTGTACACTCTGCACACCTTTATGGAGCTCAGTAGACGCACGTTCAGACTAAAGACAACTGTCAAAATTGCACTTCTGAGTGAACCAAGACGAGCCACGATAACGAGGTCGATGGCAAAGTTAGTAAGAAGGTAAGAAGGAAGGGAGGAAAGAATGTTACATGAGGCTCATAATAGGCAGGGCAATAAACTTACATTGGGTCATCCAATTTGCTTTGTCCTGTGCAATGTCCACAGCAGCTCAGTGGAGGGGTTGCTGCCGGCTGCTAGATATCGCATGATTTACGTATACGAGCTTGCATTTGAGTAGCGATAAGATTGAAATGAGAGCCTTGACTTTATTTCAGTTGGTCACGGTTTTATGGTATCCTAGTTTACGTCCCTGGGAACACCAGCGAGAAGACAAGGTGGTGAAGCACGTTAGGGAATTGGGTTTGAGGGTGGGGGAATAGTTGTTTTTGGTTGTTATATGGGATAATTCCTATTACTTGAATCCCGTGTCAATACCTTTATTAACCGTCAGGATATTGCTAATTCTGGGGTTATACTGGGAGTAGGGTAAGTCTACCCAATCCTTGACTTGAGAATATTGTAATTAGTAATGATCAAAGTGTTGCTTGGATGATTTTTTAACCGGATTCCCAGAAAGAAAATGTTAATTTCACTCTTAGGAAAATCCACAGACTTGTTGTTTACTAAACTATTATGACACCTCAGATAGTGATGGTGGGCATGTGGGTTGCATAATTCCAGCTCTTCTGTCTTTCAACATGTAACTTGATCCATCCGCCTGAACCCATTCGAAGCTGGTTTAAACCATCTTGTGGCCCGTGCACGACCATCACACTCGCCAATCTGCCAGATCATAAACCAGACTCTGTTGTACATGAACATATACCATACGAACGTACATTCAGCGGCAGAGTAACTTGAATCTTCTAAGTAAACCCATCCGAGTCACAATCATCTGTCAAATCTGCTTGTTATAAAAAAACGGAGGACATCGCAGCGCTACATCTACAACAAGCCCATTGCCCATTCTCAAACGAGATTAGCCAGAAAGCCATATCAGCAGTGTATCACATTATATCTAGCCTGGAGTGGTTGGGTTGGGTAGGGAGTGGGAGTACTAGTTATAGATTAAGAACAACGCGACTTGATCTAACTTGTGTAGCACTACATGCTATACCTCGTCTGGCCGACTTCAAGCCAAGAAGGTCCCGCCCTGCAGATTCTACAACCTGATATTCGGCATTGGCTAACGTGTTGACCACATATTACCCGACTCAATAGTGATATCCATGGTAATCTCGCTCACGTCTGATCGATCACGTCGATGACATCAACGTATTTGGGACTATGCCGATGGGCGCATTGGGCGGCAGGTTGGAAGAGTTCTTGTTGGGGATGAGATTGAGAATTGAAAAAGAAAGAACCACGAGTTGGATGTGATGAAAGGAGCAGGTGAAGAATGAGCAGCAAGATAATGAGGGAAGAGAAAGAAGCTGAGTCGTGAGATGTGGTGGTGATGATGATGATGATGATGATGATGATGATGATGATGATGATGATGATGATGATGATGATGATGATGATGATGATGATGATGATGATGATGATGATGATGATGATGATGATGATGATGATGATGATGATGATGATGATGGTTGAAGTTGAGGTTGTTTGTGCAGTGGGCTGTCGTTTGTTCGTTGAGGATGATAAGTTGATAAGAGGGTCACTTGATTAACTGAACGGTATTAAATGATTGGTTGGCTGCTGAATGACGCTGATGCTGTCTCCAGTCTGAGGCTTGCAATTGCGGAGTGAAGACATGATCCGAGCTCAAACCTCCCCACGTCACGCCTGATCGGGTTTACTTTTAGTGCCAGGTATCTTACATAGCAATCATGTTATCGTTTTTCTATTCCATCAACTTTTTAATGCAGAGATTCAAAAACGATGTATTTGAGACTTGGACTGTACAAGTACTACATAGTTTCCCAGGCCTGCGGTGAGTGCTTTCAGTAAACAGGTGCGATTAACAGTCACCGATATTTCAGAATAGAGGCCCCCTCCCAGTCCACCCTTGCCCATTCCTCATAACCATTGCCACACCCATCATCCCAGTCACCCTCCCACCTCCCACGAAGTGCCCGAAACAATACTCCTGTGGATTTACTTAAATCTATGAGTCAAGCATTCTGTTTTGTTCGGGAGTCTAACACCCTTCCTATGCACTCGAGGAAAATATCCAGCATTTTGAGAGACAAAAAACGCGATTCTACGGCTCCTCTACAACTAGATTCCTCCAATGATTTGTTGCATGCTTGTACTTTTCAAACAACATCGGTAGGTCTTGAAGGCTACCAACGCAGTACTTAACAAGCTCTTCTGGAAGCGGTCATACGTGGAAGACACTGGAAAAGGCTTCCTCCTGAAAGTGTCATAGCTTTTTCCTTTTCTCCTTGAAAAGCCTCCACTGAACCTTTCATGTCGATGAAGAGCTTTTCCAATGCACTTTGCAAGGCCACTCAAGAACTTTCGAGAGCTGGTGGTTTATCTACGAACATTCTCCCTCAGAAAAAGGTTGTAATAAGATATACCATTCATTTGCGGCGATTTTATTGGCTTGACCCCTCAGAAGCTACGGAGGTGTTGTCTTGTGAGCACTCATAAGGTAGTAGAATAGGTGGATTACCGGAACGAAGAGGCAGCTTCCGCTTGGGGGGCTGTTGGTACTAGCCGGGGTTGAATGCGTGATGATAATGGCCAAATGAGTTGCTGGCACTGGGCTTAGAGCAGCCATATTATGGGGATCCCAAGGATACTGTGGCCTCGCTTTGTTTTCTCTCTTACTTGTCAATCTTCGAGCAGGAAACACGGATAAATTGCCTTCAAGAGAGCTAACTTAGACCGCATTTGATCCCCTTCCCTTGGCTTTCTGCTCTTAACACGGTAGCGAAGGTGCTAACAAGTTTTGATCCAGGCTACCTACCTCCTGTGTATCTTCAACTCGCTTGCCTCTTATCTGAGGGGAAATCTCGGCGCTGTTGATGGAAGGTGTTGGTTGAAGGTGTTCATGATGGCCCACCAAAGCTGCATAGGATATTCCAAATATAGCGAATCGGAGAAGTCCCGCTTCACGTCAGACAGAAATTGGATTAATTCCCATTGAAACCCAAGACTCATTTCGAGAACCATCTTTCCCCTATCCGTTCTGCTCTTGACCCCTCGGATCGTTTTTCCATCATCTTTAGCCCAGAGGCCCTTTGCTGTGTATGTGTTGTTGTTTCTGTTGTTGTTGTTGTTCATCATGGCGGAACAACAAACACCGTCTCCCACCAAAGGAAAGCGATCATCCAGTGATACCAGAAGCCCGGGAGCTCAAATTTCGAATCATCCACCTCAGGTTACCACTGCTACAGACTTTACTACGCCGTTGGAAGCAGCTGATCAGCGCGACGTGCTCCAACAGGTGAGGACCACGAACAGCCAAAACTTTTGTCACCGGTTTTACACTAGTAATAAGCTAACGTGTTATTGTGTTCGGAAGAGCCCTGATGGGAGCGATTCAACCCTCGATGGTGACATGTATGTAATCCACGATTTCGTGGCCGATCCCCAACCGTCCAGCTAATGATTTTCCGATGAAGTGCAAGCTCCACAACTTCTGTATCTTCTAGCATTCTCGAATACCGAACTATACAGGGCCGCACCTATCATAGCGAGAAGCATAATACGCAATATTTTACGCCCAACGACGATCGGCAGAGTGAGTCTCTAGATATCGTGTAAGTGGATCATCCTGAAGCACACACACGCATTTATCCTGATCAGTTTCATCTGTACTAGGCACCATTATCTGACCCTTCTCCTTGACGGCAAACTGTACCTTGCCCCTATCAAGCCAGATGTTCAGGTGGGAGCATGCATCTTATTGTATGAAAGGTCTTTTTCGTCTGTGATTAACGTATTTCATGTAGAAGGTGGTCGATATTGGAACTGGCGATGGTATGTTATACACTGACATTTGCTGATTCCAATCATATAACTGACGTGCTGGGCTATAGGTATATGGGCAATGTAAGAGGGCCCTGTCACGACGACTTGGACGTGTTGAATGTTGTCTAACGTGTGTTTCCGGTAGTGACTTCGGTGACGAGCATCCTGATGCGGAGGTGATAGGTACCGACTTGTCGGCCATGCAGGTACTTCTTACCTGATACAGACCGTTGGTGATGCACCTGTTGATATCTGACGATAGCCGAATTGGGTTCCCCCTAACGTGAAGTTCGAAATCGACGATGCGACTCAACCATGGACATGGCCGGAGCACACATTCGATTTTGTACATGTTCGATTTCTCAACGGAGCCATCAAAGACTGGCACGCCCTATTCCGCGAGGCTTACCGGTGCTGCAAGCCCGGTGGTTATGTCGAGTCGGGCGAGTTCGACCCCCGATATTACTGCGACGATGGGACGGCCGATGGCGTGGAGGTGATAAAAACCTGGAATTCGGTCTTCGAAATAGGTGCGCAGAAGCTCGGCTACAGCTTTACCGTAGTCGAAGATAACCTACAAGAGACGGGCATAAGTAATGCTGGGTTTCAAGACATCAATGTTGTCGCGTACAAGGTAAGAGAAACAAATCTCTTGTCTGGACACATTATCTGACATACGCTCGTTAGGCTCCTGTCGGCGCTTGGGCGAGGGACCAAAAGTTAGCAGAGATAGGACGCTTTACGCAACTGACGCTTGAGAACGATATGGAAGGTAAGTCATGCCGTGAGCCGTCACTCTTCCCGCTGAGATATAATGATGTTCTAACTTCTGCGCTAGGTTATACTCTCTTCTTGTGGACGAATGTCTTGGGGTGGCCCAAGGATGAGTACCAAACATTCTTGATGAGTATGAGAAAGGTATTGCGTAATACCGCTAACATACACATCTACTGCAAGTATAAATACGTTTATGGGCGTAAACCCGTGGATCAAGGAGCATCATAAAAGTGCCTCAACGATGCGGTTTCTTTGATGGAAGTTTTTGTTTTTTTTTCTCTTTTAAATGAATTGGGATATATGATATCGCATGATATCTAAGCCGCGCCCTCTTGTTATACTGTGTGCTTCTTAAGGCCAGCATTCTCTACAGCTTCAATAGTACAACTAGGGATGTGTTCTTGCCGTTATGGATGCTGTTTACGATGACCTGCTTCGCGAGATTTTGCATGGCGGTTCTTCTATTTCGCTACTACGTAACGCCTCAGAAGATCTCCAGGACTACAATCCGGCTCTTCGGTATGTGCCTCAGAACGAGAAGAATGCTCGTTCCAAAGAGCTCCGGGAGCGTAGTGACGCCTACGTGGATCTCCTTCTAAAGAAGGTCCGAGAAATGATCAAGAAGAGAACAGATGAGCCTTGCATTTCTGCTGCCAACCCCAAGGATGAAGAGACTAAGTAAGCTATCTGGCGTCGAAGTGTCCTCCATCTACTTGTCGCTGGTATCTGGTAGTTTTAAAACTATTCCTGGAACTTTGACCTCATGTCTTGGATCTTTTTCAATCGACAAGGGTCAGGCATGGCAGGATAGAGCCTATAAGGACATCAAAAGACAATATCCTTGATGTCCGCGACGCATGGAGTAGTCACTTCAAAGAAGAGACGTTTCCTTATGTTAACGCTATCTTGAAGGAGGCTGGTCGACACTACAATGTCAGTTCCATGAGTCTTCCTGGGAAGACTGTCACGGAGGTGAATTGGAATAGCGCCATCATCCCACCACAAACCATGATCTTGGTCAATGTCCACGCTGGTAATCATGGTAAATACACGCCATATGATGGTGCTTGAGTATTGTAATTCTTACTCCTCAGATAGCGGAAAAGCAAGGAAGAGAAGGGGGGGAAATCTGACTGTTGCAGATATCGATCACTTCGTATTCGACGCTGGAAGCTTCAATCCAGAGCGTTGGTTCAAGAGCCTTAATCTTTCCTTTGAGACGGAGATCTGCGGCTTACCTTACCTGAGTTTTGGTTGAGTTTTGGTACTGCCTCCCGTGCCTGTTCTGGCCAGTACATCGCCTCTCGCCTCCTTTATTCAGCTTTGGTGAGGGTTCTAGCCTCGTACAACATTATGCCAAGCAAGGAAAGTCCGCCCAATACCGATTATTTTGAGTATAACCAGTTCAAGACTGCGTTAGTAGCCATCCCCAGGAGTTCAAGGTCAAGCTCATGCCGCGGGATGTCGCTATGACTAACAAATGCCTGAGTCTTGCTAAACAAAGGACTAGCAAGCACTACAAGGAATAACAAACTTCCTACACGGCATAATATATGCATGGATAGGAACTGGTGTATTATAGGTCTGTCTGCACCGTGACGGAGAATTGGGTCCTGATGAACTTGGCCTATCTTTTATTCGAGAGACAGGTTGATGTATGTGAGGCAGTTGCTTGTATGGTGGCAGTGGCAAGTTTTCACTGTCCACACATGTCATTCTCATTGTTTTTACCATGTTGATACTAGCATTGTAATTGGAATAACGATGCCGAGTATGCGCTTCCAAAAGCCCGCAGGCCGCCAAGCAGCGTCGAAGATGTTCCTCCGCCACTTCCATTGGGATAATCGGCAGAGTACTTCAGAGCAGCCTTTGGCCTCTCCAGAAATTGATAATTATGATGGCTGGTACGGGCTGAGGAGCAAATGATGATAGCATTTCGGACAAGTTGGGGGTGCATGAGGGTCCAGTGATATGCATATTGCCCTCCCATGGAGAAGCCAACAACCGCGTCGATGGCTTGAACCTTGAGCTGTGAGAATAGTAGCTTATGCTGGACACGAACGCAGTCCTGGTAACACAACGACTGAGGAAAGTCCGACATGTTGGACGGGCTCGATGATTCGCCATTGCCAAACAGCGTTACCACGATCACTCTACAATCTTTGAGGGCGCCTTGTCTAAAGTGTAAGGTCGATGAAAGCCGGCCCCGGAAACAGGTCAAGACGAGGGCTACCTTGTCTGTTGCTGGGTTTATATCAAGGTAGGCCAACTGAGCTGATGTCGAACCGGTTCCATCCTGAAAGGTGAAGTTATCGATTTGAAAGTGATGGACCGAGGATTCCCTCATGGTATTCCAATTTGGTGGATGATGAAGCTTGCTTGCTTGCTTAGGTAACTTTCAAGAGCTCCAAGAGCTGGCTAATTTACAGTGTCAATATCAAATCGAGACTAGGTTACCAGAGCGTGGTCGGGCTGCCGGAGCGTTTGAAGAGATAACAACGTGGGTTTAAGAGAGGACGAGGCTCGGGCTTATATGAAAGGGTATTTTGGAAACAAGACAACTATACTATTGATGAAATGTCAAGGAATAATGAACAAGTTTTATGGTCATCTGTGCATTGTAGATAGTGGATAAGATGGCGACATATTCTGCCGTCCATAGAATGGGAGGATATGGAATCGCCAACTGCTAATTGGGAGACGGTCAAATCTTTGTTGAGATGCAATGCTGTAGTAACAGGAGTCAGCATCCCGTAAATATTGGGACTCATGCAGCATCCCCTTTCAGGATCGTTACACAAGCAACCACGTCAAGACTGCCCTTTGCCCAACTCCTCAACTTCTCATTCTCTCTCCCTTTCTCCCCTCCTCCGCAACGTACATGCATTCACGCTACTTATCCTTTTATCTACGTCCACAAAGAAGTCCCGCGACAAGTCCAAGCCTGAGCCTATGTATGGGAACCAGGTCTAGCAGCCACACGCAGGCAATATTACCTCTTAAGCCCCAGCCTTAGCTCCAGACAAGCAACGATCCTGGGATGTGTCAGGTGCAGGGTCCTCCAACACTAGACCAGACGGCCCATCGTTCGCACATGGAGATGGGCACAAAAAACCAAAGGGTGCGACGCCGAGCCTGGCTCAAGTGGGGGGAAAACCACACACGACTGACGGTGCCACATCCCAGAGAGCGACGATGATAGCCTGCAAGACGAGCAAGACCGAGACGCACGTACCAGGGGAGACCAAGGGCAAACAGACGCGGTCTCTGGAGTATCCGCCAGAGGAATGGTGGGAGTGGTACAAAGAACGACACAAGCAGCAGCGCAACAAACGTCGCCAAAGAGCTACGCAGGGATCAGCGGACGTGATGGATGTGCAGGTTTGATGCGCACGCACGAGACATGAAGCCCCCTTGTGCCAACCATGAAGGTGGCATTCCTAATTTCTTTACCACACAATAATTATCTAGATCACCATTTAAATTTCACTCTCCATCTTCTTCCGATTGTACGTGATAACGAGGCGTTCTATTCATTGTTGACG
>JABGLY010000710.1:0-53706 GCA_013623525.1 Fusarium dimerum
TTGGAGCCAAGCAGAAAAAAAGAAAGGAACATGGGTGGGGGGGGGGGGGGATTTGCATAGCACAGAGGTGACCTCACTATTGTAATAATATATATTGGAGTCTGGAAGGTGTAGTATGTGTACATACCAGCAGACTTGAAACATACATCTCTGGAAACGTGCGTTTCGGGCTTTGGGTTGTCTCCATAACTGTCATCTCGAAACCAAGGAGAGAGGAATGGGCGAATGCAGAACATTATCCTGTGCGGCAAGCTTCTGTATGTCTTGTTAGCCCCCTGGATGTAGTATCAGGAACTGTCAAATAAGATGTAAAACGACACACCTGGATAGGCGGGAACACGGGGTAGCTTCTTTTCACGATTCCTAGAGGAGGACTTCCGAGATGCCTAGAACCTGAAGTCTTGTATAGGATTGGGCTCACCGGTCCTAGAAAGGAGCATTCCTAGTCGTTTACTAGTGTCAGATCTGCTTCCTGTAATGTTGGCCCATTGGTAGGAAAGAGAAAACAGACATTTGATCACGAAGAAGATGAAGTCGTGAACGAGTTTCTATTGCATGTCCTCGATGACCAGCTGTTTAGCATTAAAAGTCCGAGCGTTTTTGTCGACAGCGGCGAAGTCTTCAGTTTGGCCAAAGCAAGGGACCTACTGGTATCGTCACAATGGGGGGGCTTTGGTGATAGCTTCACTCTGGATGACAAGGCGGTTGGTTCTACAATACCAATAGCAGCAGAAAAGGGTGGTCCAGCCTCGAAATGGCTAGGTACTGTACGCAATGTTCTGTGGATTGTTGAAATTGAAATTCATGCACTATGAATCGACCACTGGCCAGGTTTCCTTTACTGATTACAATCAACACGGCCAACAGAACCGCTCTGAGTAGATGAAATCAAAGACATATTTACACATGGAGAAATACCCTATATTTTCTTCTTCTTTCTCTCCTTCCTTGCCAGCTCGGATGGATGCAAAATTCACGGGTAAATTAGGAAGGAGCGTAGATGTGTTGTAAGTAGGTAGGTAGGTAGTTGTGGCGTGGAATATCGCCGTCTGAAGGGAGAGAGAGAGAGAGAGAGGTTTGTGCACTTCCGAGATATAGGTTAACGAAACGCCGAAATTATCGGCGATTCAATAAATGTCAAGAAACTGGTTCAACAAACGTCAAGAATAGATAGATAAGATACCTACTGTATCGCTGGAAGAAAGGGGAGAAAGGAAAAAAAGAAAACAAAAAAAGAAAAACAAACCGGTGTCGCCGATTGAACCGAAGGATCTGTGTCAAAATCTCCTCGGAATTCTCAATAATTCAATCCTTTGGAATATTCTATTTCATCGACAGATTCTTGCAGGGCAGAGATAATATTCGGATCACTTCGGGAATAGCTCGGTATGTGTAATCACCCACTGTAGCTTGTACTCTTCACCTGTATCTGTCTGTATCCGGGAGTGTTTGCCCTGGAGTTGTCGTTCCTGACATCATCCGACTTATCCAGTTTGCCGAATGTTTCCGTCATCAACCCCAATTTTTCCATCTCTTTTCTTTCTCTCTTACCATCATACAAGGTTCTATCCACATCAGCTTATTAAGAATGGGGGGCGGTAGCCAAGGCAGATGGGAAAGGAGATAAGATGTAATTGAATAAATACTGCTCTATCCTGACATCACCAAGCATCAATGATTTCCCCCATCTACAATAGCCATCATACACTACAAATACTCGTCTTACACCTAAAGGCACTAGAAGAAGAAAAAAGAGGACCAGCTGCTGTTCATTCACAAGCGTCACTTTTTTCCTCATCGACCCACCTACCATTGAACTGTCATACATAGCCTAGCCTGGCGTATCTTTAAACCACCTCATCTCGCTCATCATACGACATCTCGCATTTGTAACCACTACAATATTTTTTTATCTCTCAATACTGCGACCTTCATAATCTAGGCGATTGCCGTTCATTTAGCCCCCGACACAAATCAATTGATCAAGCCTGGTCTTCACCTCATCAGCAGTAACACTAAACCACCAGCAATCATGAAGATTCTCACCAAGGAAGAAGAGGAGGCCCACTACAACGCTGTCCTCAAGGGCGGCTTCATCGGTGGTACTCTTGGTCTCGCCGTTGGTGTCGGCGGTGTTGTTTTCGCGTCGAAAAGATATCCTGCCTTCCGTGGCCTGACCCTCCCCTTCCGCACATTCCTCGTCACCTCGGCCGGTACGTTTGGCGCCATCATCAATGCCGATCGCTACAGTATGGCCTTCCAGAAGGCTCAGGATCCCATGCGCAACTACACCGACGCCTCTGCTCGCGCGCGGGAGATGGTCCGTGAGAACCAGTCCCTCTACGAACGCTTCATGGAGTACGGTCGCGAGAACAGATATTCCATCGTCTTCGTCTCCTGGTTGGCCTCCATGGGTATTGCTTTTGCCCTCGTGAGCCGATCGCCCATGAGTACGGCCAACAAGGTCGTCCAGGCTCGTGTCTACGCCCAGGGCCTGACTCTTGCCGTTCTAATCGTCTCGGCTGCCTTCGAGATGAGCGACGCCAAGAAGGGTAGCGGTCGCTGGCAGACTGTCTTGGTTGTTGACCCGAACGACCCCGAGCACAAGCACCTCATTGAGAAGAAAATCCATAAAGAGGAGTACGAGGGCCAGGATCTCTGGATGGGTAAGTGTGACGATCCTGCACGATTCGCAGAGAAAGATTGGAACACAGAGCTAACTGAACTGATGTAGATATGGTTGCCGCCGAGGAGCGACGATTAGCCGCCAAGAAGGCTGCTTCCGAGAACAAGGCTTAAACAAGGGAACAATCTTACTCTTCTTATACCGATGACACACTCTAACACGACTACGGATGAGCAAAGAACACATCCTATCTAGAGCGTGTTCGTCTTCATCTGAGCATGACTATCTACATCCGTCACAACGGTAGATCACTACCAAATCACCCTAGTATACATTTTTCGAGAAACCATGGGCTTGGAGGAGCGAAGTATCCCAAGTCAAACGAGAGAGGGAGGAAGGATAAAGGAGTACATGGATACGGTGCAGTCCGAGGACACCGCAACTTGGGGACATTGTCTGTTGGGCGAATGGTTCAAGGCGTACGATAAAAGGAATGCAAGCAGGCGAACAAAAACATTTCAAAACAGTATTTCTAATGTCACATTTCTCAAGTCATGATCTGAATTTATGTGAAGATGGCTGTTTCAAGGGCGTTGATTAGGGAAGCCGGAGCCAAGTCTCTCAAGCAGGCTAGATTGATGTAGCAATAAATTGCCGAAACATTTGAATTTAAAATGACATACAAAGAAGTAACATAGTACAGATAAAGACAAGATGTGGGAGGTAAAATCACAATGCATTCCATCATAAAACACCAGCATCTCCCCCGAGCAAGCCGTAAGATCGAACTTTGAACACATCTACACTAGACTTCGATAGAAAAGTGACTGATCTGCGAGTAGTACGCATGCACGGCAAGTTCCAGCAGCATGACATCGCCGAATACCTCACTGCCGTCAAAGCCGCCAATGACGATAAGTCGGCTGTCGTATAGCACCGTGCCATGATAGCCGCGACCCGAAGGCGGTTTGCCGTAAACCCGACGCTTGTCCCAAGTCATGGTTACCAGGTTGAGGAGCAGAACATCGTTCGAGTACTCGTTGCCGTCGTGACCGCCGATGACAAAGAGGTATGATCCAACAATGGTAGCCGTATGAGAGAGGCGTCGGTAGGCAACGGGGATGGGCGACGCTTTCCATGTCTGTCCCTCGACATCGTAGACCCAAACGTCGTCAAAGCACTCGCCCCCATCCGAGCCTCCAAAAATGATGAGCTTGCCGCCTACCATGTTGGCAGTGTGATAACCACGCGCTTTGGGCCGAACATCCTTAGTGCCAGGTGGTACTTTGTCGGGGCTCGACACCAACCGCCACGACATCTTGTTGACATCGGTGACATCCAGACGCCATATGTCATTGAGTGCCCGGACCCCATCACCACCCCCAAACACGTAGATACCGTTCTTGTATAGACACGCTGTATGTGCCCTCCTTTTTGAGGGCATCCTGTCGCCAATGATCCGTGGTTTGCTCCATCGGAAGTTAGTTGTGTCGAGGACGTAAACGTCATTATAATATTCAGGCCCGTCACCTCCTCCAAAGACGATAAGCTTCTTGCCCACAGCTGTGCAAGTCATAGCTCGTAATGGAACAGGTATCTCTCCGACCACATGGGGAACAGACCAATAGAAAGAGTCCGCATCCAGAACATACAAGTCGTTGAAACAAGTTCTTGAGTCACAGCCACCAAAGACGTACACATTGGAGCCAATGATGGTGGTTGTATGGGCCCGTAGAGCCGTATGAGAGGCGCCCGATACTGGTGCTCTGGACCAGTACATACCAGACGCTGGCGCAACCGGGACATCGGGGGCGGTCTTGGGGTCAGGTAGCTGAGGGAAAGGTGTGTGTTGGCCTCGATTCTGTCGAGAAGCGTAAGGACCATACCGGGCTGTGACCTGCGCAGTTGTCCGACTGGTTATGGCCGACGTCGAACGAGAAGGATTCGAGCGTCTAGCGTTCTTGTCGCCTTCGCTGGAAGCATCACCAGCATTAGCGGTGTTGGCACCGTTCGTCACGGGTGGAGGAAGTCTGTTGGTCGTCCTCGACTGGGCAGAATTGTGGGAAGCGACCTGAGATGCCGACTGGGAGCGTTGACGGATAGATAGATCTGAGGGTTTGCGGCGGCTCGCCTGAGTACTTTTACTGGCGATATGACTTGGAGTATGGCTTCGGGGCAAGGGAGTGGGTTCGCTCGAGTCTTCGTCGGAGTCATCGTCGCCAAAGTTGAACCTGGACGTCATCGCAGGGGCGGATATTTTCTGTGTTCGCAC
Source organism: Fusarium dimerum (assembly GCA_013623525.1). Taxonomy (NCBI): domain Eukaryota; kingdom Fungi; phylum Ascomycota; class Sordariomycetes; order Hypocreales; family Nectriaceae; genus Fusarium; species Fusarium dimerum. The sequence continues at coordinate 4,899 of JABGLY010000710.1, forward strand.
AACTCGGGGCTTAGGGGCCGAATTATCGGCAGACCTGCCCGAATCCGCCATTGTCTTGTCGGTCGTGCTTCATCGCCTGCTGGACGAAGAACGAGGGCGGGGAGAGGGATAGTTTGAACAAGAAAGGTGATCTCTGTAGTAGGGGTGGAAGAGATAATGCGGTGTGCTTGTCGTAAATGTATTTTCTTCAGCAAATTTGAATTGACGGGATGTGGGTGTTGTGTGTCGATATGCGTAACGAGTGGCTCGTTGTAAGAGATCGGGGTTGGTGATGTTGCAGATGGTTGTGATGTGATGTGATGCGATGTACAGAGTAGGTAGCAGGTAAACTAATGATGAGGTTGCGGCTGGCTGGTCGTGGGCTGAAGCTCCAGCTGGGGGCGGGAGGACACAAATGCACACACCCTCTATGGCCTTCCCGCCTCCTCGCTAGGTACCTACCTACCTATGGGAGGTAGCATTGCGCTCGGTACAGGTACTTTGATCTAGCTATTTCGAGGACGAAATGTGCACCTGGTCCCCTGTATTGCTCCAGTATTAGCAGGCTACCAGCCCTGAACAGAAAAGCTAATCAGCTTTTCCAGGGGTTGATAGGTACTGAGTACCTGCCCGATTTGCCCCTCTATTGCCCCGCGATGAGCATGGGAGGGCATCTCATCTCATGCTAACCCAAGACGATCGGGAAGGAGGAGCCTAGGTTCATGTCATTGGAGATTTTTTTTTTCCCTTCCTTTTTTCCCCCCTTCACTTGAGATTGACATTGATATATCTTAATATCGAAACAACGGCGCACAGAGAAGAGGCAAATTGCGCAGAGTTTGGTATCATATGGGGCCAGTATCGATTAGGTCCTTGATTGTTTATACTCAAATTGTGAAACTGGAAAACACATCCAATTGACTTGCTGTTTCATCATCGGATCGAACACAAGCTCAAGTGCAATTTCTTCTCGCCTCTTCACTCCTTGTGCACTCTTCGAGCCTTCCACATTTCAACACCACACAGATCAAACCAGTCAGTATTATTGCTGAGTGTTCATATCCGGAAGTTATCGACACATCTTTTCCTGTCAACCAATCATGAGTGAACAGAGCGACGCTGCTATGAGTGGCATTGCTCCAGAGCTCCAACACGAGGTGCTCGCCAACGATGCAAGCAATGTCACAATCGTTCCAGATGATGGAGAAAGAGCTACAAAGAGACTTAAGATGAATCCTTCGTTCCCTTCAGATTCTGTTCCTGGTGAAGGCCTACACGATGCCCCTGCCACGGAAAATAATAACAACCACAACCAGTCCTCGAATGGAGCAAACACTGCCCAGACTGAAGAGCTCAAGAATGCCAATGGTGACCACGTTGATGGACGTACCAAGGGCGTAGCCCCGATTAAGAAAGAGCAAGTTGTTTCTAGAGTCTTCCTCATCGACTTGAACTAACATTGTCCTCAGATATCTTATCGACGTGTCAGCTCAGAGGGAGGCAGCCGCCGAACAAGTCAATGACGACGATGCTGCAGAGGGTCGTGGTCCTGATCAGGCAGATTCGCGTGGAAACGAGAGGAATTCTGGCAAAGGCAAGAAGGACAGAAAGAACAAGAACAAAGGTCAGAATACCGAGCGCAGCTTTGGTAAGTTTGAAGATGCCATCCGTCTCTGCAACAGTCGTGCATTTTATCCCGAGTTCTCTCCTAGAGAATGTAGGTTTGGCGACAGGTGTAAGCTTTGCCACGATGTTCGAAAGTATCTTGCCGAGGGCCGCCGAGAAGATGTCGAAACTTTCGGAGGAAAATGTCCCGTCTTTGAGGCACACGGCTACTGTCCATCGGGCTGGAAGTGTCGTTTCGTCAAGAGCCACATGAAGGAGGTGGAACACGCCGATGGCAGAAAGGAGCTTGTTCTCCTAAAAACTGCGGCTGAAGAAGGCGAGAATGGCGGACCTAAGAACGAAGAGGCCGAGGACCACCGCCCAGGAATCTCCAATCTCGTCAGCGTAGACAAGAAGATTGAGCTCAACCGCAAGCGCACCGATTTCTCAAAGGCCGACGAATACATCAAGTGGCTAAACCACGAAGCCAAACTCAGCGAAACGTTTCAGAATCGACGAAAGGAGCAGTCAACAGAGGGTATCGAGGACCTTCGGGCTGCTTATGTCGACCCTCCTTTCAAGCCATCCGAGAAGAGACGTCTCTACTTTGGTTCAGAGACCCCAACACTGGCTCCCCTCACGACACAGGGCAACCTTCCATTTCGTCGTCTGTGTGTCGAGCTTGGCGCCGAACTCACATACTCCGAGATGGCCATGGGCATGCCCCTGATCCAGGGCACAAAGGCAGACTGGACTCTTCTCAAGGTGCACGATTCGGAGCTTACCCCTCCCAAGATGAACCCTGGTGCTGTTCCCATATTTGACGATTATGACCATTCTCGGGATCTCAAATTTGGAGCTCAGATATCTGGCAGCCAGCACTGGGTCGTCACAAAGGCAGCTGACGCTCTCAACCGCTACTGTCCTCACTTGCGTCTCATTGACATCAACTGCGGATGTCCCATTGACATGGTATTCAAATCTGGTGGCGGATCAGCTCTCCTTGAGAACCAGGGCAAGCTCGAGCGTATGATTCGTGGTATGAACGCCATGTCTGGTGAAATTCCTATCACAGCCAAGATTCGCATGGGCATTCGTAACAACCGTCCCACGGCAACCCAACTCATCGGCAGGCTCGCATTCGGTGCACGTGAGCATCGCGAACGCCTTGGTGCCCCTGGTTGCGCTGCCATCACCCTACACGGTCGAAGCCGCGAACAGCGATATACCAAGAAGGCTGACTGGGGCTATATTGGCGAATGCGCAGCTCTCATCAAGACCTACAACCAACAGAATGATGCCCTTGCTGATACCATCGCCGAGCCAGACGCCAGCACGCTGGCCAACTCGAAAGACGGCCGCATGTACTTCCTTGGTAACGGTGATTGTTACTCGCACACTGAGTATTTTGAACATATTGAAAAAGCTCAGGTCGATACCGTCATGATTGGCCGTGGTGCTCTCATCAAGCCCTGGCTGTTTGAGGAGATTGAAAAGGGTCAATACCTCGACAAGTCGTCCAGCGAGCGCCTCACCTACATTGAGAAGTTTGTGCGCTATGGACTCGACGCTTGGGGCTCTGATGAGCTTGGTATCGGCTTCACTCGACGCTTCCTTCTCGAGTGGCTAAGCTTCGCGCACCGATACGTACCTATTGGTCTTCTCGAGTATCTTCCCCCAAGTCTTAACGACAGACCACCTGCCTTCAAGGGCCGTGATGAGATGGAGACACTCATGGCCTCCAACAATTTCAGGGATTGGATCAAGATCAGGTGGGTGAACTTGCTGTGCTATGAATAATATGTGTTTGCTAACCATTTCGACAGTGAGATGTTCCTGGGACCAGTTCATCCAACATTCAACTTCCAGCCCAAACACAAGTCCCATGCTTACGAGGCCGAAGGCTAAAGTGTAATGACTTTGCGCTCAAATATCTTGGTAATGCATGCCCCATCACATGGAACCCGAGTATCAAATTCCAAAGGAGAGAAACGTGGCCAGTCAAGGGTTTGGAAGTTTTGTGACTAAAGCAGGCCCAATGTGCCCCAAAACGCGGATGTGCTTTATCAAATTCTTGTCAAATAATGTACCGTATAAGGAAAATATAAAGGAAAATAAATGTCCGCTCCGGACAACGCTCAGTATTGGTATGATTAAGGGAAAAACCGGTGCGCCAGAATACTTCTTTTATGTCCAACATGCCCAACAACCAGATATCAATCACTCAAACAAGTTCGTACAGTCCGTCGGCGTTTCTCAAACATCGACATCTCAGCCTCTCCGGCCTCCATGTTTACAGCGAATCTCTCTCTTTCTTTCAAAAACAGGCTTGCTTTGGTAGCTTTACGAATAGAACTGGCTTCGCTGCATACCCTCGGCTGTAGCATATTCTTTCTTCCCCTCCTGTGGCCGTTCAATTGCATTGGTGAGGGAGTTGGACCGGCTGCTCTCGCTAGCAGCCGCCTTAATTTGCTTTGGTTCTTGATTGGGACGCTTGAGAACTTCCAAGTAGGTCGATGGGAGATAGCCCTGGCGTCCTTCTCGCGATCGGCACTGCCACCACTCGCTGGGGTTGCCGGCAGGATCATTCTTATTGAGAACTGCTACCAAGTCGCCCTTTCGCGCTTCGAGTTCCATTCCGGTATTAGGTTGAGGAAGGAAGTCGTAGAGAAGGCGACAGAACTCAAGCTTGGAGGGGTCGAGAGGCTGCTGTGACTCGAGGGCTTGTTGTTGAAGACGTTTTTGCTCCTCTTCATGGGATGCAGCCAGCGTTCTGATCATCTTTGACATGAGATAGGGCAGTCCAAAGGCAGCAAGGATGAAGAAGAGAAGGGGCTTGCGGCTAGCCTTGGGGGGAAGAGGAGCGCCATCTGGGCCAACTGATCGTCCCTCAAATCGAGCGAAGGCAGCTGGTGTCAGGGCGGTGGCGTCGGCAGGTGGTGGTCGTCCAGTGATTCTTGCAATAAGAGTTCGAACCCAGCGCATAAGAGTGAAGATTCCAAGTATGGAACCCAGAGTGTCTCGCAGGTTGCCAAATTGTTCGGCCACAGATACCATGGCTGCTAGCTGTTAGTCAACGATTGTAAAATTGGAGTAAACAAACATACCGAAGAAGCTTGAGTGAGTAGCCATGTAAGTACTCTCGAGCATCTGGGCAAAACCGCCAAATGCAGTAACGATACCCTCGAGCATCTGGAAGGTAGCCTGCGTGCTGTTGTTGAAGCTATTTGTCAGGCTGTTGGGATCACCAGGCATGCCCATACCGCCCATACCACCCATACCACCATACATGCCGCTTCCATACATACCACCCCCATACATGCCGCCGCCGTACATGCCGCCAGTGCCATAGCCCCCCATGGAGCCAAATCGAGAGTAAGGGCTCGAATAAGGTGAAGAGTATGCGCTGCCATACGAGTTATAAGGCGAAGCCCCCATTCTGCTGTAAGCGGCAGCGTTTTGGTTTACGGAAGAAGTGAGGGAAGCAGGACGGTCGGGAATAGGAGGAGGAGAGGCGGCGGTACTAGTCAAGGGTGTAGCGGTGGTAGTAGAGGAGACGGACGGAGTTGCAGGAGAAGCGGTTGATGGAGCCGCGCCGGGTCGTTCCCAAGGCTTAGGAGGAGAGGCCATGGTGAATGAAAGACAGGATTAAGGAGAGCGGGATATTAAAGATGTGTTCCTGCAGGACGAAAATGAGGATATCAAATGCAGTGGGGATGGAGATGAGAAGTTGAAGCAACCGTCGTTTGTCGTTGATGGTTGGTTGCTCGCCACTGATGTGGATGTGACGTTTTGATAGGGTCGTTGTTCTGCCGTGCCTCGGTGTGGTTATCGGCGAAGATGGATGAGTTTGGCAGCTGCCGAGGATTTACCATCCAAGCCAGAAGGTTGGCTGCTGCGCGTTGTTGGCACGTGCAAGTCGCGAAACAGTTTTCACGTCAAGCAGAAACTTCTGTAGTCGCCGAAAGAATCAAGTCTATCAATGGTGAGTGGAAAAACGGCTGTTTGACGAAGTTGATGATGGAGGACAAAGAGGAGAGAATGGGGAGATAGAGAACGGAAAGAAAAGAGAATGCAGACCAAAAGCAAAAATATGGTACAGGAGAATGCCTGACTCTGACTACCCTCTACCGTTTACGTTAGAAATCAGGAAAGTCCACCTGCAGGAAGAAATGGAGAAAAATTTACAAGTGGGGTAGGAAGGCAACGCCGAACAAGATTGGGTTGGATGGGTGCTTGCACTTGCCCCCCCTATCTACCAACAGCCTCGAAGTATCATTGGTACTTTGTAGATTTTAGGAAGGACAAACGCAGAGAAATCCGGGGGGGAAGGGAGGGAAGGGCAGCGAGGACCGGGGCCAAGGCCGAACGGACCTCGGCACTCCGCACTAATTAGATTTCTTGGGGAAAGAAAGGGTGTCCTCCCAAACTGCTCCTTGAAACGTTGAAAAGCGTTGCGATATCGCTACTGAACTGTATGTACGTCTTCCCTCCCTAGGTAGGTAAGCATGCAGACATTCATCCATCCCCGACGTAGTCTTTACTTTAGTCTACATGCTACATCTTGTCAAATCATGGTGGATCCAGAGATACAAGCAGTTTTCCTAATTCGGCAGTTTCAGTGCAACGGGCAAGTTGACGTTAGATTAGATGCGGTAATATTTATGAGCGTAAATGTGTTGTTCATATTGGTCTGGCCTTCGAAATCGTTAGATAGTGTTTATGCTATGCTGTCTATTTCACAATCCCATCTCCTGCTACCCCAGCAGTGTGGTTTTTGGGGAAGATAACGTACTACAGAGACTCATGCCAGCTAGCGCCCATAGAATACTATACCAGAAACACAGAGAATTCAACTGGTTGATCATGTTTACTCATTTCAACAACCATCAGATCACATTGTTTTCTCTGCGCCATCTTCGTTTACTACACAGTCGCATAAATTTAGATATTTCTGACATTTCACATGTTTTCATTCACCATCTAATGTTCTCAAAAAGTCCTTACTGATGTCAACGCAAGAATAACCTCTTGCCCATACGACAACAAAAAAATGTCTAAACGGCCATCAAGCCCGAATTTGATACCTAACCCATTCGTGAAGAAAAGAAATCTTGAATGGACCATAACCTCCCCCACTCGTCCCTCTACCGCAGGTCCCTCTACCGAAGCAGCAATCGAGTCTGGATCGACCGCCATCGATGATCATCTGTATCACTTCACAACGCACCTCTCAAAGAACAGAACATCATCACCTCCACCTCTCCTTTCCATCAAGGAATATTCAACACTTTATTCTACAAATGTTGGTAACAAGCACGGGGCTCACTTTGTGATTCATCAACACGACCATCCCGTTGCCGGTACGCACTATGATCTTGGTCTCCAGATCAATGAGACTAGTAGTGCAAGTTGGGCCATCATGTATGGGCTTCCCGGGGACTTCAATAGTGTAAGACCAAATCGGAATGCTACAGAAACAAGAGTTCACTGTTTATGGGTACTTGTTTGATGATCTGGTTATGTTTTTCGGCCACAGCTAACACGATTTTGTAGAACCATCTTGTTGAGACAGCGTCTGAATCAACTGGTTCCCTCCTTATATGGGATACAGGAACATACTCTATCCTCCCTCACCAATCTAAACATGCACCATCCTCCGACCCCTCCTCTCCACCCTCGTCACCTCCATCCTACTCATCAACAGCCCCCCAAACCTTGCTTCACGAGGCCTTTCAGAACCGCAAGATCCGAGTCCGTCTGCATGGTAGTCGACTTCCCGACCCCTACGTTCTCAACCTCCGCCTGACCAAGTCCGAAGACTTTGCGGGCAGAACACGTTCGGGTCAGAAACCAAAGAGATGGCGCCGACAAGCCTCGGAAACTCGACCAGAGACGAGTGACAACGATGAGGACCTTCCAGCCGAGGCCCGTGAGGATGCTAAAGCCGGTAATATATCAGCCATGGAACGTGAGATCCGCGAACTGGAAGATGATCAAGTCAGGAAAACGAACGCCTATCCAGGAGCTTCCAATACCATCGGTAGTGTACACCAGCGGCGATGGTATCTCTCCCTAGATCGCGGTGCAAATGCCTTTTCTAGGCCACCGAGTATCTCCCGCTTAACGAAAGTACCGGCACTTGATGAAGATCGGGTAAGTGAAGGGACCAAGAGGAACCAGTCTTCTGATCGGCTGTCTTTCCCATTTCATATCCGTGGCGTGGATCACGAAACAAGTGTTGTCACCGGACGCCGAGGAGCTGATCTTCTCAGAGATGAGGGCGTAACCAATTTCACCCCACGCAAAGGCTGGGTTCCTGTGCTGAATTGACCCGCCTCTCCTCATTCTACTCATGGCTCTAGAGGTACTTAGCAAAGTATGTCAAATATTGGAGTACACTATATAGGTTACACGTTTTTCGCCCTGGCCCGTTCTTATGCCGTTCCTGTAGTCTCCTGGACACATCGCTGTGACCTATCTACGCCGTGTTGGATACTAAAATAACCCATCCCGCTAATTCTCATAACCAGTCCTGTTTGTTCGGTACGAGACTGGTTGCCTTACAGACAGATACATAACGCCATCCCATAATTGCTAATGTGCATTCCCGCTGAATTTGGCCAAGGAGCCGTCCCTAAATCAATCCATTGACTAGTAAAAAGTCAAGCAACGCTTGTTAACCTAATGTCGAATTCGCAACGCCATCGCAGAGAAGGACGTCTTCTTTTCCTAAGGTTTGGACTCAACAAGAGTAGGTGCAATTCGCCTCTTCTTAGGTTCTTTACCCTCTTCCTTTTCACTCTCGCTTGCCTCACGTTTCGTACCCGCAGCATTGCTGGCAGTGCCACGAGGTGTCTCGGGCGGAGTGGTCAATGGCACTCCAGTTACTTTGCCGGAGCTGGCTGCTGCGATACTGGGCACGTTGCCCGAGATCAGCGTAGGGTTGGTGACGACGCCTGCAGCAGGCACTGTGCTTGCCTGTGTGGTGATGGTAGCGACAGATGATGTCGAATTCGATCTAGTGGGAGATGAGGGACGCTGAGAGGCAAGAGGTGGAGATGGTGCGGTGATAGAGCTTGCCGAATTTCGGTGGTGGTGATGTGAACCATTTGGAAATGGTGACGGTGGCGCAAAACTGGTTGTCGGAGTCGGCATCGGCGTGCTTTGATTTGAAGATGAAGCTTTAATCGGGACAATATCACCTTTGTAGACATCTCCCAACTCGCCGGCTGCAAACGAGAGGCTGGAGCAGAAACCATCCGAAGATGAAATCATCAGAGTCAAGCCATCGCTAGACCTAGCCAACGTGTTAGCGTGAGGACGCAGAACGAAATGAGAGAAATTTCATACCAGGCAAGGTCAGTAAATGTTGCGCAGTGGAGGTTGCTGACAACGCAGATCGGCGTCTTCTGCTGGGTGTCGTACAGCAAGACTGAATCTTGGGTTGCGACAGCATATACCATGCGATATGGGAGAGAGAAGGCTGGCTTTGGCGTCAGCTGGGGCGTTATATCAGAGCTTGATTTTGAAGTAGCCGAGTTCGAATCACCCGGGGCAGGCCCCGGTGGAGGTGGAGGCTCCATGACTGTAGAGGCTATTGTTGGTTTCGAAAGGGGCTCTGGGAGGGATGGTATAGCATCCTCGGGTGAAGAAGTATCAATCGTGATATTGCGCGTGGTAGGCGGTGATTGTCGCAGATTGAAGATGGTTGGGCAACATTTGACCACAACAGACGGCTTTTTGTGACCAGGCAGATGAGCAATAGGGGGTTTGTTGATGCCACCACGAGTGTATATGTACACCGTATTGATAACCTCGTAAGTCGGTTTTGCATCCTTGTCGGTCTGGTGTTGGTTCTGATACTGTCCAGAGGGAGTCAGGAGAAGACTGCCATCAGGCGTAAAAGTGAGACGTCGGAAGAAGGAGGTCAATGTCTCGTTCGCGTATAGGTTGGCATTCTTCATGCCCATACCAGAGCTGATTTGAGGCTTTGGCGAAGGATCCATGGGCATAACGGCTGGCAAAGGCATGGAAGGCGCCGGCGACGCTGAGCGGCGGGACGAGAAAGAAGAGCGGCGACTATGGCTGACAATGCTCGGAGGATTCATAGGGAGAGGAAAAGAGGTGGGCGTACCGGGCGCAGAGGTGCCAGGCGAACCGATGGAAGGGGCCGAATCAATTGTGGCCAGCTGTGACCGATGACCAAAGTCGGGAGGAGCGGGGCTACTTGACGAAATGCGCCGTGGGGGAAGGTCGGCTTTGATATGGCTCGCGAGTCTAGGGGTCTTATCGTCGTTCTGGGTGAGGGTGTATTGACCATCCTTGGTCTTGAGAGAATATATATGCACGGATCGATCAGAGGACTGGGTTGCGATGTACTCGTTTAAAGGATCCCAAGCAACACCTTGTACATAATGACTGTGTTCAGCAATCTGACGAACCAATGTTCCTGGGACTATGTTAGACACCATTGTTTGTCGGCCAAGGGTAAAATTGCTAACCTGTCTGGGCATTGTAAATTCGAGCAATGTTGTCCATACTGCCAATAATGAAATGTATACCGTCGGGAGACCAGGCTAAGTCATATATCTCGGCACCGCTAGATCGACACATATGCTTCGCTCTCCATGATTCCTTGTCCTCGAGGCCTTCGGCACCAAACGTAGGTTGAGTTGTTTCGGTTGGGACCCAGAGAATAACATTGCCATCGTCGCCGGCGGAAGCAAGGAGCTCGCCTAGAACAGTTCAGCATGTCAGCAAGATCAGGAAACATGCAGGAAACTAGACAGTATAACCAAGCATACCTTTAGGGGCCCACCGAACCACGTTGACAGCCTGGTTGTGTTTGGATAATGTCGAAAGATACTCTACCTTACGCTCTTCGCCGTCTGCCTGGACTCTCCATATTCTGACATGATTATCACCACCAGCAGTAGCCAGACGCCCCTTGCCAGCAGGCTCGAAATGTGCCGAGTATACGGGTGCGTTCTGGTCGTGCCAATTGATGATCAGAGGAGTCGCTTTCATCGTGACAGGATAGAAAATGTTTCAAGGTGGACGATTCTGGGGCTGCATGTGTAGCAGGCTACAAGAAGCAGCAAAGGCTGAGGCTATGAGTGAATCCAAGCCTAGCCAAGCCTGTATACTCCGCAATTCGAGGTGAAGGATGGGAAGTTTCGAGATTGAACGATGATTGAGGAGAAGAAGTTAAGATTAAATGAAGTCGGAGAATACGGGAGAGTAATAAGAAAGTTTAATGTCGAAAAAAAAAGGAAAACAAGGACGGAATGAATTCGCGTTGAGATTATCGTAAGGACTAAGGTAGTACTGGTAGTAAGTAGTGCGTCGTCTCCAGTCTGCAGTCACCAAGGAATAATGAGTGGTGAAATTCCAAGTGGAGAATAATGGACTGGAGAGCTTTCGGGCTGGAGCTGGTGTGGACCTTGTTCTGGGTTTTGTCTTGAGGAGGGGGGGTGATTTAAATGTCAGTGTGTGTGGGGTAGGGAGCTCAGGTGTGCCAAGAGTAAGTACTTGTCCGTTGGTAGGCTAACTGGGTCGGTCTGATGAATGGAAGGATGGGTTGGGGTGGGAGAAGGAGCAAACAAGGACACAAGAAGAGGTAGGCAGGTACAGTAATTTGGTGTAGATATTGGGGTGGAAATGGATAATGGTGTGAGAACTACAATTAACGCAATGCAACGGTACAGAGTGAGAAAAGAAAAGAAAGAGGAGGCGAGAAGGGTGAAAAAAAAAGGCACGAGGTTGAGATTTATTTCGTTGATGCAAGGAAAAAAACAACCATTTCAAGGACAGGGCCACAAGGCACGAGATACGATGACACGCCTACACAACCAAGACCCAAGATTCACAGACCTAGAATCCCAAGAGTAAAATTCAAGACCCTCAAGTTGTAATGTGATAGGCGCACCTTTGATAATAGGCGTCTGGGTTGTCTTTGAGGTTTTTTTCTTCTTTCTTTTTTCTTGCTTACAAGGGGCGAGAATGGGTAATTGTGGGTGTTAAAGTTGCTTGTGTAAAGTTGAGTTTGAATGAATGATTGACACCAAGGACCTGACGGAGGTGCGCATTAAGTTTGATCACATTACTGGGCACCTACTGTCCGGACTACTTTCCCAGGTACATGACCACAGGAAGTGTCGAAATGATAGATAATTGGATGTGCAAGTGTCAATAAGGAAATGTCTAGGATATCCGGATGCCTCCTTCCCTGCATATCGCATTGGTTGAAATCGCGAGGGGCAACAGGTCAAACCCGCCTGGGCTGAACGTGACCGGGGCACACAGAAGGGGGGACCAGAGATCAGGAAGAATGGAGCCTGCAGCCAGGCACTAGTAGGTAGGTAAGATAGTAGGTAAGGTACCGCTGTATGTGGGCAGTCTACCACGATTTCACGCAATTGCCAACTTCTGTACGGAGTACTGCGCCGCACTGCAACTGTCCACCCAACCCGCTTAGAAATGATAGGATAGGACCTGAGAAAGCCAGCCCCTACAAGGACTGTTCACGGCACAAATCTCGCTCGCTCCTTTCCATCCTCACCAATGTCAACGTGTAAGTACTAAACGCTCATTGTTGTATTAATCCCAGCCTACAAACTGGACTGTCGAAGTCTATTGTGCAAATCCTTCCTCGCCTCCAGACAGACCTCATCAAGGTTGATGTTTGAGATGATGCCCATTCTCTCGTTAATTTCCTTCTCGATCTTATCAAAATCGTTACCTACGCCCTCGGCTCGCCATTCATAACAGTCTCCTATTCGCCTGCTACTGCGGACCAGCCACTGGCAACGTTCCCGTCTGCAGGCATCGTAGGCGGCGAACAAGGACTCAAGATGCTCGGGCTTCTTTACACTTTGGTCGGCGAGCAGCTCGGCTAGTACTGCACTATCCTCTATGCAAAAGCCCGCACCTGAGCCGTGATGCGGCGATGTGGCATGTGCAGCATCTCCGGCGATGCAGACACGGCCCTTGTAAAAGGTCGGTGCAGGGTTGTCTTGAAGATCAAAGATGGCCCACTATCCAGTCAAAAACAAGGTCAATGATTGCTGCTTCAAACTGAGACATACGGAAAAGGAGATGCAGCGTGACTTACCACGACGAGATCTTTCTGGGTCAGCTTCAAGAGCCTAGTGACTTTGGGTCCATATCCTGCAAAGTCGCGAAGAGCATCTTCTCGGCTGGCTAATTTTGTCATTCTCGGCTCTTCCCACTGCTTTGAAGTCGTCCGGAAAGCCACGATGTTTAGCTTCTCGCCATGAGCGACAGGAAATGTCAGGACATGACCGTCAGGGCCCATCTGCCTCATGTTAGTTTCTGTCATGTCCGGTACCACTGCTGTTTGGGTAAACCTACAAACATGGTCGCATTTAATGCCCTCTCTTCACCGATCGCCTTTATCGCCTCGTCCATAGGAATCATTCCGCGATAGGCATACTTGTGAGTGTAAGAAGGATGGACAGATGGATGTGAAACACCCACAACAGTCTGTCGAACGCGAGATCTGATACCGTCGCACCCAATGACTGCATCAGCAGATTCTTGGGCGCCATCTGCGAAAGTCATTGTAACCTTTCCATCGGGGCCTTCAGTGATGTTCTTGATTTCCTTGCCGAAGCGCACCCGATCCCCAGGGAGAAGCTTTGCCAGCTCGTCTAGGAAATGTGCTCTATGAACGCCATTCTGGCCTAGGTTGGTGCTGATGGAAAAGCCGATGTCCTTGTCACCAGTTGGCTCCATCCCATCAACAAAATCGAACCAAACTTTCTGCTTGCTTGCCCATCCGTTTCTTGTGCACACCTTTTCAAAGGCATCGTGAACACCTGGATGGCAGCTCTGCATGGCTTGGATGGCATTGGGGGCAAATGACACACCAGCGCCAATCTCCTCAAACTTGGCAGCTCTTTCATATAACGTTGCAGGGACGTTGCGACGGTACAAGGCCACCGCCAAAGTCAGACCAGCAATTCCACCGCCGATAATGGCGACATGAAACTGCTTCTCTGCGGTTGTGCCATTGGATGTCGAGGACTGAGCCATACTGACGAGCTTCAGGAAGTGAGAGAGAAGCTGATGGATTTGATCTGATTGATTGACGGCTCCGGATTACTAGAGTAACAGCATTGTTCGTGACAGAGGAGAGTAATCTTGATATTAATATGTCATGGTGGGAGGCTAGGTCGAACTTGTGGAAGTCCCCTCTAGGCTCCCATAACATTGCTCCTGTTGTCCAATGTGTGGTCGATACCAGTACATCATACTGGCCTAACACTCTAAATGCTCGTTAAAGTTCCGACCGACTCAACTTGCCGTTCCGTGTAAACCGAATTCAAGCGGTGTTTCTGAGATACCCCGCAAGGTGATAGCATTGGACCTGCGTAGAGTCTGGGGCATCATAGCTGGGGGGGTACCCGGTTGCCGACAGACATGATAGTAGTGTGATGTGAAGGGGGAAAAAATATCTCCCCCCGACTTCCGATTCATACCATATCTTCGCCGAGGCCGCCCGTGCAGTCTGATCTTCGGGCATCTCCTTGCCTAGTAAGCGATGGTCTGATACAGAACGGAACTCTAGAAGGTGAATGACTCTGACGGGGGTTCTAGAAACGAGCCTTCCGATCACCATGACTCGCACTTCAAGAATATCGCACTAGAATGTCATGCGCATGAAATAGATGTGAAGTGGAATTAGGGAGCAACTAATGCTAATCAGAAGCCCAAGGATTGGTGCATTCTGTGAGCCTCACTTTGAAACATAGCGATCATCAAGTGTTGATATCATATTCGTCGATATATCATTATACGTATGCTGTCTCCTCAGCTCTATGCTACCGAGCGTTTTTTTTTTTGTATGTCAAAGAGCAACACAGACGTCAAGGAAAGAACACAGAGAATACCCAAGGTTAATACCCAAAGTCATATTCGGAATGCCATATATGACTGAAGTCAATGATTCTCGAAAGCATTTACGCTACCTATTGAACCGAAAGATATAAAAATAAAAGAACCCAGAGATAATAGAAATAAAAGGCATTATTCATCCGTCATTCAAATTCATTTGCTCTTGTTGCCCAGTGCTACGTTGTACTCCAATTCCCACTCGGCTTGGGGATCTCCCTTACGAGGAACGAATGTTACAGTCAAGCCATCCTTGACAGCAAACACTGTGTCGTTGTCCAAGTATTTGGAGTCTGAGTCGTAGATTTGTGTCGTCACCGACTTGAAGCCGTCGGCGATCACCTATAACGGACTATTAATTCCCATTGTGCTTGCAAAACGAGATATTGACTTGACGGCTCAAGCTTACCATAAAGTGCAAGTGTGCAGGTCGGTACATGTGTCTACCAAGAAGACGCAGTAGCTGTCCAGCAGGTCCATCCTCGGGTATCTATCGAAATGCTATGATTAATAATTGCCCCTGGAACTTTGACACATGAGGTTGGGAAACATACAGGGTAGGGTGTTGGTCGGAGGCAGTAGAACGAGTAACGGCCCTGATCATCAGTGATGAACTTTCCACGCAAGTTGTGCTCAACCTGAGCCTCATCCTGCTGCTCGTACATGCCTATACATGGATCGGTTAGTAAAGACGCATACACGCGTTGAAATGCCTTTGCGCAGGCAGAACCCCTAACATACCGTTGGTGGAAGCTTGCCAGACCTCGACTGAAGCATTGGGAATAGCCTTGCCAGTCTCAGCACTCCTTACTGTGCCGTGTACGTAGGCGACAATGCCATCTTCGGGGGTGTTGAAAGTAATGGTGCTCCCGTTCTCTCGGGTAGGGGTATCATGGCGCCAGAAAGGTCCCAGAATTGCCGATTGGGTTGCTGCATTTTCGCCGTCTCCAGCTGTGCGATGTGTGATGTCGTCAACAAGTCTAGGTTTTCATCAGTTGGTGTTTCGGCCCAATGTCTTGTCGCAATTTAGACTCACGACTCGAGACCGATAACATCACAAAGAAGCTGGCCCTCATTTCTGCGGTCGTTGCTCATCTGACCAGCCCAGTTGATCATCTTGACTGCCATCATCCACTCATCCATGTTTAGGTTGACCTCACGGGCGAAATCATGCATGTGCTGAATAAAGCTTCCCAGAACCTCACGAAGACGAGGGTTCGTCTCAGGACCCATTGAGTCGATGACATGCTTGGTAAACTCCTGTCCCAAGCCTTCCTCCTTTGCAGGGGCATGGTTACCGTTGGTCTGAGCTGTCATGGCTGGGGAAGAGATGAGGAGAAGTCAAAGGTTGCCAATGAAGAATGAAGGGAAGTTGAGAGGATGTAAGTCAGGATTTAGAATGAAGGGGGGACGATAGGATATGTATGGGGATCGAAAAAGGTTGGTGTGGTCATGGAGAGCGTCAAACTCAAGTGACACTAGAGCCACATTATATATCATCAGTGAGCACAACAAGTCTGCTTCTTGTACCGCGCGGATATGGCGCAAATACTTTGAGCGAAAGTAACCCCTCGCCTTGCATCAGAGATTTGATATTGACTCGCCCGTTCGGAAGAAAATGGTTCGATTGGGAACCCCTCACACTTCCCACCTTCTCATCTCCCACCTCTATTTCGGCCGTGTCAATCCAGTCTTGTGAAAACCACGAAGAGGAGTAAAGAGAGGTCGGAGTGTCGGTTTGCAGCGGAAAACGCACCCACCCCTGCTTCAAGGGGACCAAGATCGACCCCGTGGGGCCCTGTGCCACTAAGAGCCGCGTATCGAGGGCTGGTCAGAGGGTATTCAGCGGCCACTGAATGGCTGATTTGCGCACCCTGGCGATTCTGAGGCCAGTAGACGAGTCCACCGTCGGATATGACCCCTGTCTCCCCCGCATTTTGTCGGCAAAGGGGTGTGCGTACCGTCGGACTGAAACTGAAAGGGGACTTTCTTCTTAACCTCAGCTTACAGTACATGAGGTGAATCACAAGGTGAGGAGAAAAGGGGGTTGGTTACAGCAGAATAATCAAGATCATACGAGTTTGTCAGAGACGGGAGATGAAAACAGTAAAAAGTAAGGTTGAGGCAATTTGCTACTTCGTGGTTTCTGCAAGTACTACCTAGTAGGTAGTCAATTTACACGGATGAAGGTACGTACACCTATGGGTTTAACCTCAACCACATAACGTTAGGACTTGCCAAATCCCGATATTAAGGGACAGCATCCACTGTCAAGTAATTCAGACAGTATGTAGTAGGTACTAGAGGTGGTAGGTACTATGAGTAGCTGCTACACATTGTTCTGAAAATTGACTTGCACAGACACTCATGACAAGGCGAGGTTGATTCATATTAAAAAAAAGAAAATAAAGAAAGGTCAAAATTGCTGCTAAATGGGCTTCAACAAAGGCTGTTTGTTATCAAGATCCCTTCCTATAATCGCCATCCTTGCCAAAGTCCCATGATGGCTCATCCGTGCCGTTGGGACGACTGGCCCTTCTAAATCCAATTTCAAGACCATCAGCCTCTACTACTGGCAAAACAGCTTGGACGTCTGCCTTGTAACCTGCCGAGTACCAACTATCCAAGCATGGAGTCTGTTGGAATAATTCAGGGCACGTTACTCTCATTCGCCTGAGCGCCGTGCCTGAGATCTGGTCGACGCTGTGTGCGTGACGTAGTTTGAGGAACTCTTCGCCTGCATCCTTTCTCAACTTGTCTTTGACCTCTTCCGGGTACTGTCCGACCTTGAAGAGCAGCAGATCGTAGTGCAGAAGGGAAGCCTTGCCGTGCCAGGATCCTCCCTTGGTTGCTCGATGGTAGAGTCCTGTTAGCGCTGCGATAGCACCCATACAGCCTGTGCCATAATCTGAGATAGGGAAAGGGGGGACGATGGGCTCGTTGACACCAATGAATCGACCCTGTTCCCAAGCAACACCACTGACCTGTCTAAACGTTAGCTCAGCTCGATCAAGTATGTTGGAGAAGAAGATTGATGCCGTTTTAGGAACGCCTCAGGGACACTTGGCAAGGCACTCACACAGTCAGCAATCTGTTGCCATCCAGGCCGATGAGCCCACTCGCCCTCATATCCAAAACAGTTCTCGTTCACATAGACAAATCCTTTGCCTCGCTCCTTGGCCAGCTTGGTCAAGGCCGTAGCACCATAGCCAAGACGTTCCAGGGCGCCGGGACGATAACCGTCCACAAGTACATCCGCCTCTGCTAGCAAACGCTCAAACACCTCGCGGCCCTCGGGTGTCTTGAGGTCAAGATCCGCCGCGTGCTTGCCCATGTTTCCATCAACTTGGAAAAAAGGTACGTCGCTGAGGTTAGGACTGGTGATTTTGAGCACATCAGCGCCGTACTCGCCCAAGATGCGGGTGATGATAGGTCCGGCGATGATGCGGCAGAGCTCAAGGACTTTGATACCTTCCAGTGGGCGATTAGGCTTGCCAGGTGTGCTTGGTTTCAATGGTACCTTTGGTGTCTCGGTCTCAAGACTCTCAACGGTCCACGGCTGTTTCTTGATATTTACTTGCCCCTGATAGAGTAGAAGTTAGTTTGGCCTGCTGAGTAAGGCGAAAATAAACAATGGTAACTCACATGAGGTGTACGCAAAAAGTCCTCATGCTTTAGGCAGGGAACTCCAGCTTGCTTGTGAGTGGCGTTAAGGGCTTCAAGCTCCTGGGTAGTGAAGTTCTCAACGGCGGGCTCAATAGCATTGACAATTTCTTCATGGGTTGTCAAGTCCGGTCTGAAAGGTTCCAGACCAATCATTTTGAGAGTGGTGGAAGCCTCGAGAGAGCCATGAATATGGTAGTATTCACCGGGCGTCTTTGTCTGGTAGAGGTTTGCCGACATGCGTCGGTAGGGGTTGGACTGCCCTTGAAGCAAATCCGTATCTACGCAACTGTTAATGATGTGTTACATAACTCTGTAGGCAAATTGGTTTACCTTTTAGTAGCCTTTTAACTTCAGGATCCAACTTTCCAAGTCCTCCAACCTTGGCCATGTAGGCCTGGCAGAGGAAGGCTGTAGTCTTTTCCATATTCACTGTGACCTGTCGCTCCTTTTGCTCTCCATCTCTGAGATTAGCAAGAAGACAAGCCAATGTTCCCTCGATTGCCTTGAGAGCAGCACCGGTTTCGGTCTCTTTGAAGGGGATTGGGAAATAAGGTGCGTCCCGGATGGCTGTGAACTTGACTTTGGATGCGAGACCCTCAACCTCAGAGGGCAGAGAAACCTGATCGACATGTTGAAGAAGCCATTTCAATATGCGGCCGGATTCCTCGATAGAGGAGTAAGATTGCGGGTTGTTAGTTGATGTAGTCATGATGCAAGTATCACTCTTCCCATGCCCTGGTACGTGTCTCGTCTTGTCTTGAGATGCGATCAACAGGATTCAAGTAAACAAAAGATTGGATACCATTTAGTATTGGTACAAATTAATGGCAAGTAGAATTAAAATACAACTTGAGCCTTTGCTGTCTTTTCCCGAAAAGATAGGGTAATGGACCGTACATACCCGGCCCGAGCAACATTCGACACGTCCCGCCTGGTGCGACGGCGCCTCGACATCAATGTAACTTATGTTTTAGCTTTTCCAGTGAAGAGAAGAGTCGAGCAATAGTCGGGCTGGCTGTCTTCTATTTGCTTGCTTTGATGGGTCTCAATCCACTTACACAGGCCGAGGAGTGTCGGCAAAGGGGCTGATGTGTCGGGAAGAGGGCTCATGTGGAGACCGGATGTACGGTTGATGATTATATCCAGATACCCTGAAGCCGACAGTGGAATGTCATGGGGGTCCAGAGCCCGGAGACAAGTAACGTTGAATCAGCCAGTGTCTTTAGGGATGGGATGGTATAAGCTCGTCTCCCACTACCTCTACACAGCTTCAACCAAGTGACAGCGAATCAACTCAACACAGACTTTTGAGAGGTAGTATCTACCCACAATGCCTTACCTTGATATCAGAGGAAAGAAACTCTTTGTGGTTCACGCCAAAGCTGAACGGAATGACCAAACATCGCCAACCCTTACTTTCTTGTTCATCCATGGCTTAGGATCATCTCACAATTTCTATTCACCCGTGATTGAGACTTTGGCTGCATCAGGATATTCCTCTGTCGCTTTTGACACTTATGGTATTTCCAAATTTTCCTATTCCATGTATTCCATGGTTGCGTTATTGATACTTCTTTGACAGGCAGTGGGCTTTCAGAATTGAGTCAAGATGCCGAGGCTTCAACCATCAAGTCCATAGCTCAGGATGCTCGAGACATCCTTCGAGCCCTCGACATCCCAACCGAGCAGGTGGTTGCTGTCGGTCACTCTATGGGAGGCATTGTAGTGCCTGAACTGTGTATAGAACACAAGTTCAGGGCTGCCATTTTGATTGGACCTGTTTTGCCCAGACCTTCGTTGGCTGACATCTTCACGCGCCGAATCGAGACCGTTAACAAAGGTGAGAATAACCACAGTTTGCGTTAGATGTCCAGGACTACTGACATGCCACGCTGCAAGGTGGAATGGTGACTATGGCAGATACAATCCCACAGGCCGCCACAGGGTCAAAGTCATCATCAACACATAGAGCTTTTATACGTGCGCTTCTTCTTTCGCAGAAGGAAGCTGGATATAATTCCTTATGCCAGGCCATAGCGCAAGCGGAGCGCCCAGCTTACTCGGATGCTCATACTCCCCTTTTAATCATTGCTGGCGCGCAAGATAAAACAAGTCCGGTAGCTGATTCAGAGGTGATTCTGGAAGAGTAAGTTGATGTCCGGTTTTCTATGTTGATCCTTGCTGACTGTACATGAAGATGGGGTGTCGACTCAAAATCCAAAGCTATCAGTCAGTTGGATGGTGTTGGACATTGGCATTGTATCGAGGCGGCAGATGAAGTAGGAGCTCGCATTCTCGATTTTACAAAGAATCTGTTATAGAAAGAAGCTTCGTTACCGACAAGAAGAATATTAGCTAATCTCATGGTTTAATGCTTCTTTAAATTTCTATATCGTGATTTTTCCGTATTGCAATCACTTGACTATTCCCTACTTTCGATACGCACTTGTAGCTCCTGTATCCTATGACTTGAAGTTAGCGAATGTAGGGAACAGAGACCGGAGACGCGAACATACCAAATAAACCTGATAAAAGCTCAATTTATACTTTCCCGTTGTCTCGTCCTTGTGCAATTGTGCCCTTCCGGCCCATTCGATGTCCATTTTTGAGCCATTCTTAAGAGTTAGACTCACATCCCCGTAAAGCATCACTTCGCTTGAGTCTGGGCCAAAAGGAAATATTTTATGCAGGGTGTGCTTGCGAGATTCAACAGCATTCCACATTCCCTTTCTTGTTGTGGTAATATCTAGACATCAGGCGTAAGTACATTATCGAGTGTCTGCCGCATTCAGTTATCATACCTTCGGTGCTCTTGCTGACTTTTGAAGCGAGAATGAAAGTAGCATCGCTTGTGAATTGGTCTACATATTCCTCTGTCAAGCCAGGCGTATCGGAAATCTCGTAGAATCGCTGGAAGAACGAGTAGATGGCTGGATCAAAGGACAAGCCTTTTGGCAGTTCTGCATTGTAGTTTGCCATTTTTAGTGGAGGTGAGGTTGTAAAATCAATCGTGTGAAGAACGATTTCTCTGGAAATTCAGTGATATTTGATCTGTAAGTCAAATCATTTGCAATTGTACATGCCTCTGCCCCGAGTTCCCTTATTTGAGGAATTGGTCGGATGCCGGGGTGTCGCCATGACAGAAACCCATCACAACTTGACCAATGGGGTGTAACGCTTCATTGTGGATCAGTCGGATAAGAGGAGGTGAGGACGAGGGGGGACGAGGGGGGGCTGGTCGGCAAATGCACCACCCACACGTGATCCACCTCACATTCATTCACTTCATCTTAGCGCCAGGACTGAGAGCAAGAAGTGCCGTGGAAGGAGGGACAAACACGCAATGGATTAGCAATGGGCGATTCGATTCAAAAGATAATTCGAATTATTCCATATATCTTGTCCATTTGTCGCGCCTCTGCAAAAAAAGCCCCTTTTTTGGGGTTTCCAATGAATTGGAGCTTTATTCAGCCCACCCAAGCCCGTCCTGGAGAAAGCGAGAAGGCACCATATAACCCGCTTCCCGACAAACCAGTCCCCTGATTTGCCCACCTCATCAGACAAAGGAACAGCAGGTTGGCGATTGATACCAGAAAATTGCCGACGAGGGATATTTTCTGGAGCTTAGAGGATACAGTCGCCAAGGTTAGAACTCAAGGTGGAGGGAAATGCCAACCAAAAAAGTTCGTGAATCCGAGAGAAGACGTTGTGCCCAGGCTTGCCAGCATTGCAAACAGCGTAAACAACGCTGTGACGGATCGAGACCATGTCGACGTTGCGTGAAAAGAGGACTCGCGCAGGAGTGTCACGGCCCGACGAGGTGGCATCCGCTCCTGGCCTCCTCACTGCCGAGCCCGGAACCCGAGCACTACGGCCTCAACACTCCGCAGAGCCATCACAACACGGAGCGGAACAGTGACGGCCAGACACCGTTGTTGCCGCCCGGCTCTTGTCTGCAACCGTCTGGTGCCGTCGGACCTTCACCTCATAATGATACGTCGCCTGCCACCATGCCGGCCTACAATACGGCCCAGACGAACGAACAGTCATCATTCTCTCAGCTCCTCTCCAACTCACTTCCTGCAAGAGTGCCTCCCATGTCCCGTCTAATCAAGGACACAAAGGATGAGTACATGTTCATCGGCGATTCAGCTACCCTGTCCTTCCTGCAGAATATTCGACGCATCATCCGCCGGAGTTCAGGAAGCTGCCCTTTTGTCGATGACCCCTTGCGCCATCACATTGTCGAGTCATCACCCGAGACACGAAGAAAATGGATTCTGTCAAGTGCTCAGAACCCTCCTCCCGAACAGTCACCGGAGGATATAGAGTACTTACAGAGCTGGTACATGCAGTCAGCAAACAGCGTGTTGCTGCTGTTCGACGAGAAGGAGTTTGACCACAACGCAAGGGAATGGCGGGAAAAGGGCGCCGACATGACTGACCCGGCTAGCTCAGTATATTATCTTGTCTTTGCTATAGGTGCTCAGACAGGTCCCAAAGATATGGATGTCCTTGCTGAGCAGTTCTTCAACTACGGTCGCTATCTTACTGTCGAAACACTCATGGAGGCGCCCGATATCACAACGGTGCAAGCCTTTGCGCTGATAACCATGTATCTCCTAGGCGCTTCTCGCCGGAACTCGGCTTTCATGTATCTTGGAATGGGCGTCCGCGCAGCGTATGCTCTTGGCCTCCACAGCAAAGACGTTTCAGCGTTGTTCCCCAAGGCCGAGTGCCAAGCTAGGGAACGCCTGTGGAAGGCAATCCGTATCCTCGACCTCTTCATGAGCGCTTCACTAGGACGTCCACCCTCCACAGCCGAGACACGCGATACAACTGACAAGGACAATTACTCCGCCTGCAATGACCTCTCGATGATATTTGAGTCTATCCTTTCCAATATCTATGCCAAGCGAATGGTCTCGGCAGAGGTTCTTGAGACGATCAGTCGGAATCATCGAAGATGGTCTGCCCAATGTTCGGACGGATTTGAAACAGACGGGATCCAACGGGACGACTTCATAAAGACAACTTCTGGTGGTCAGATCCCAAATTTGGGACTGCTGCATCTCAAACAAAGGGCGTACTGGGCTTTGATGTTGTCATCGCTTCCTTTTTTGCTCAAAACAGTCTCAACGCACCTCGAGGATACTCAGAGTACCGAGACTTCGTACCCACCAAAGCAGCCTGCCCCTTCATCGACAAGCCAGGTTCTTGTTTTTGCGTGTGTAGAATCAGCTTTTCACACAGTTGACCTGTCGCAGGTCCTTCTAACAGATAAGGTGACGCCGAAACGCTTGCCATTTGTCATAAACTCAGTCTTCCTCTCTGGTCTGGTCTTAGGCGTTGCTACATTTGGTGATTTGTACACCTCCTTCCCGCTGGAGCGCAGTCTCCGTATGGCACAAAAGACATTACAGCACTTTAGCCCATTTGATGCGATTGCAAAGAGGCATTCGACCATCTTGGAGCACCTTCAAGAAGCATGTGAGACATATCTCGAGACGAGGACTCGACGGAATATGGAACGTCAAGGACTGCTTGTGGGACGCCTTTTCGGTAGCGTCCAGGGGATCGCACGGGAACAGGCGGATGACATGGAGCAGGACATCGGTCGTATACAAGTCGACAACTGTGCCTTTAACGGGGCGAGTGAGATCGATCACACGGTGCAGACTGTCCTACCCGGAACGGGTCCCGGCACAGGCCTGATGGGAAGAGGTATGATGCAGCCGCCAGAGAACCACCAGAACAACGGCGAGAGATCACGATTGGATGAGGAAGCAGAGGTTTCAGCGTTTGCGGATTTGATTCCCAGCCTATCGCCAAGTCTGTTATGGTTCGAATCTTTTGACAGCACGATGCCGCTGTTTCCGACGATTGATGCTCATGTGGCGGGTATTTCAACCTTGGCCGGAGATGAGCAAATGGGAGCATCGAATTGTTAGTGTTTAAACTTGTGAAGGGCCATTTTAAGCAGGCGATGGACGGTTTTAGCGAGGACCATTTTGTACATGTACTACGTCGTATAAACATAATAATTGATATGAATCGGATGATAGACATCGAGAAGGTCTTATTTCCTGTTTCTCCGATTAAAATAATTGCAAGTCCTCTGGATAAGAGGGCTTCTGTATCCGTGCAAGTTCCCGCTAATAAGCCGGTCTCGTATTACAGTCTCTATGTTTTTCGAGATAATGGCCTCGAGCTATCCATCCCCCCTGTTGATTGTAATCTAATGTCCCAGAATATGTGAGTATACCAAAGTGTTGTTGCTACCCTGTCAAATCATGGTCAGCAACAATCCACCATGTCACAACTCATAAATCTTCCAAGGGTCGTATTCTCATGACTGGTTAACAGTCCAGGCAAGTTTTGAGTCACAACGCACCCCAGCAGCCGTTGGATGTATTTGGCGGTGTCCCAAGCTCTCGGCGTATTTGGAATCTCAGGTGCCCATTCCATGATGGGTAATATTAGCTTTGGGGGACGCAAAAGTCCTGCTCCATGCATGGGTCTTCCGGTCATTATTTTGTTTCTGTCGGTCAACAACTATGTAACATGCTTGTGCAGGCTTCCAGTCACTTATTCACTTCTCCTAACAAACATCTTGCATGCTGCTGCCTACTAGTAGGTAGTAGGTACTGGGAAGTAGAAGGTAACTACCTACCTACCTTAGGTAGGGACCTACGTGTTACTTGCAGTAGTCAAGGAGAATCATACTAGCGGTACCTTCCACACACGCACGTAGGTACTGCTTAGAATGTTGACTTTCACAGGCATTAAATAATTCCTGCCAAATTTCTTTTTCAAGTGATGCCTGTCAGCAAACAGACACTTAGGGCAGGGTACAGTACCAGGGTATAAGACAGATCAAGCTCTTCGAACAAACATCATCATTGCCATTGCTCGACGAAGACACTTTTCTTCTCCAAGTCCCCTACCTGTCTGCTAACCAGGCCGCCTTTCTGCTTGCCGTTCCAAATGCGCTTGTTGGAAGAGACATGGGCACGCCATTAGGCGTGCAGACGAAAAGCACATAGTTTTGCTCCCCGATTCTACAAACCCACCACTTTTATTCTGCATATCAACTTTCGCAACACCGTTATCTTGCCGTGACCATTCGCCTCTCATCAAGTTGCGCTTTGAAGAAGGTGGCTTGTCAAGCTAGGTTGGTCTCATACACCAGCTACTTACAGGGCAGCACACAAGCTGGCAGATCGACCAATAGTGGGATGCCGATATTCATGGATGTCCTACTGAATTACGGGATTACTCACTAACCCAACGCGTAGAAGCACTAGAACAAAGGGAGCCTCGCCCGCCGGCGATCCGCCTTGAAACGCGGGATAATGCATAGAAAATCCTTGCGCGACATGGCAAGCCTGGGTACCTTTTCCTTCTCACCGGCACAGTCATACGCTTTGTGATTCACCCATAGATGCTGAGAGGGAACTTTTTTCACGAGAAGGGGGGAACCCTGACGGTGGTGGGTGGAGAAAAATCCATGCGGCTTATGGTATTCTCGTCTACCTATCCCGACTTTGGCAGCTGGTTTCTGTTTGCCTGAGCTCTCGGGTCAATCGCTCATGAAAATCGCGGCTAAATTGTCAATCCGAGCCAGTGTCAGTCCTTCAATCTCTTTGGGAGGAAAAGAGTCATACCTTCCTGGTCGTCATACGGTGTTGGTGCTGTCTCTAGTCCATCAAGATACGCCGCATCTAGGATTTTGTGATTTCAAATGGAGACGAAATAAATTGGGTGCCTGGTAATGACATCGTTGACATCTCATATCCCAGGCTTTGTTTTCCTCTTTGTTCATTACTCATCTACCTGCTAAAACTACTAGGAAAAGCTCCACCTACTATTCGATCTACTTCCGTACCTTTTGGTAGGAGTCCTACCACTTACATATGGTGCAAGAGTACCTACCTAAGTAGAGAGCACTCATCCAGGTCGAGGGGTTTTCCTAGCTCTTACTCTTTGGTCATCACGTCTTTTTTTGTGTTCATTCTACAATCTATATCAAGCCGCTATACCGTCATCTTCAACTTTGCTATTGTTATCCATCACACTACATCGCAATCCAAGCACGATATCTAAAAGTTTGATTGCTTGGACTGTGGGATTGACACGACCCGCCTTTATACCAGTCGCTCCTAGCGATTTGTCAGCCATCGAGTGATCATGGTTTTGGCAATGGTAGAATTCTTCACGAAACGCAATCTTCTCACAGAAACAGTCACAATGGCTTCAGATAGCCTTTCTCTCCCTCTGACTGTGATCGGAGTGGTGATTGTAGCAGTCTCGACCTCACCTGCTGTCCTTGCTATCTTCGAGCAGTTGCGCAGTAACACCGCAAAGGATAACTTTTACAAGGACATTGATGGGCATGCTTCACCTGAGACAATAGCTGCCTTTTCCAATCGCATACCAAAAAGTGCTATCTTGGCGTTATCAGCAATTGGGCTGGGTACATCCATAGCTATCTCTGTGCTACATGCTCTCCATCCTCACCATTATGGCCAGTCAAATCTTGAGAATTGGCTGGTCACAGCCGCTTGGGTGTGTTGATCCTAGACTCCATGATAGGTCCGGATTTAGAGTTGAGCTAATATCTAGGGATTTGTAGGGTCTTATTCTCGTTCATGCTATTTCTCTCGGTGCTCACCATTCGTCAATCCAGGTCTACAATCTTGGACTATGGTTGTTGGCATCTTGTCTTGTTGTTGCTTCATTGACAGTGCCGGAATGGATTAAACAGATTCAGGACAACCTCGTGTTTGACAAGACTCTTGTTAGCCTTCTCTCCGTCAACGTTGTCACCGTCTTTGGCTTAGCCCTTTCAAGCGTCCTTCTCCCAAGACGGCCTCAAGTTTTCTTCAAAAACCGCATAGTCGATGGTGAACGAACTGTCCCAGCTCTTTCTAGAGCCACCTGGTCCTGGGTTGATCCCATGCTCCGGCTTGCGTCCAAGAAGAACGACCTGGATGCTACTGATATGCCTTATCCAGCCCAACGACTTCGAGCTGAGGATCTCAAGCAAAAGTGGGATTCTTTCAAATTTCAGACTAATCTTCTACGATCGTTGCTTTGGGCGTACAAGAAGAGTCTTGCCATTCAATGGAGCGTTACAGCCTCTCGAAACGTTATTGCGGTCTTGCCATTCTACCTCATGCTTCGTCTGATCAATATCCTTGAGGAGCAAGGGCGTACCGGCTCATCCAAACTGCAGCTTTGGGCGTTAGTTGCTGGGATTGCCACCTTTAGCATGCTCGATGCCGTAAGATATCCTCGTCCTACACCAATTACATTTCTAGGTTTACTGACGTTGTCTCCAGTGGATTGAAGGTTGGGTTTTCTGGTACTCGTATATGAGTATGGCTATTCCTATTCGCTCTCAGCTGTCTACGCTCATCTTTGAGAAATCTCTGCGACGAAAGAATGTGAAAGCTGCTGAGAAGGTTGCGGAAGGCACTACGGAGAACAAAGATAAGGACAAGGGCAAGGACAAAGATGATGATGATTCAGACGATTCCAGTGTCTTGAAGTCTAAGCAAGCCATTGTCAACCTTGTCGGTGTGGACGCCCAGCGCATAGCTGAGTTTGCAAATTACCAGTTCTTTGTCATCAACAGCGTCGTCAAGCTCATCATCTTCTCAGCTTTCATCATCAAATTGATTGGATTGGTTCCATTTGCTGTGGGCATTGTTGCCTGGGCTTTGACACTCCCACTCAACGCATTGTTCTCCAGGGTTTTGGTCAAGCAGTCAGAAAAGCTCATGAAACTCAGGGATGAGAAGCTAGCTGTTATCAACGAGGCCCTCTTGGGTATCAGGCAGATCAAGTTTGCCGCACTTGAGTCCCGGTGGGAGAAACGTATTGTCAACATGAGAGCCAAGGAACTTCGGACTCTTTGGAAACTCTTTGTCGCCGACACCGGTCTGTTCGGATGCTGGGTGATTAGTCCCATCTTGCTTGCTGCCTCGTCTCTGGCAGTCTATGCATACATCAATGGTCAGCTTTTACCTTCAGTGGCTTTTGTCAGCATTGGTGTCTTCAAGTCCCTCGAGGTTGTGCTGGGTGTTGTCCCGGAGATCATCATGGACGGCATCGAAACGCTCGTTTCCATTAGACGAATCGACAAATATCTCAACGGTCCTGAGATAGAAAAGATTCTGACCAATGGCCCTGACGTTGCTTTTGAGAACGCATCGATTGCATGGCCTGTAGACGAGGAAACTTCAGAAGAGGATCGATTTGTCTTGAGAAACCTTCACTTCATCTTTCCTCGCGGTGAACTGTCCATCATTTCAGGTAGGACAGGTACTGGCAAGAGTCTTATCCTTTCTGCCCTTCTCGGAGAAACCGATCTTCTCGAGGGTGCCATCAGAATGCCCGAGACGACTTCTCCCGCAGAACGACACGACAGCAAGGCGCACCCTGGAAACTGGATTCTGCCTGGATCGGTAGCATACGTTGGGCAGACGCCTTGGCTCGAAAGCGCTTCGTTCAAAGACAACATCCTATTTGGCCTCCCCTTCCTTGAAGAGCGATACCGAGAGGTCATTGAGGTTTGCGCCCTGAAGAAGGATTTGGAGATTCTAACGGATGGTGATAAGACCGAGCTTGGTGCAAATGGTATCAATCTGAGCGGAGGACAGAAATGGCGAGTCACTCTGGCTCGAGCCATCTATTCGCGAGCTGAGATATTGATCATGGATGACATTTTCAGTGCTGTTGATGCCCATGTTGGACGACACATTTTCGAAAAGTGCATCTCCGGTTCCATCTGCAAGGGACGTACTCGGATCCTTGTTACCCATCACGTTGCGCTTGTTCAGTCCAAGGCCAAGTTTATTGTTGAGCTTGGCGAAGGCACTGCCCTGCATGCTGGGATGGTCTCGGATCTCTCTCAGCAAGGGATTCTAGAAGAGATCCGGCACCATGAGCAAACTGATAAGGATATTGCCGCGGATGAGGCTGGAGAATCATCCACTGCTGTCAACTCCGAGGAGACTTCACTCATCGACAACGCAGAGACTTCCGAAACGAGTGCCCTGCAAAAGGTTGCATCGAAGAATGCCCAGCAGTTCATCCAGGACGAAGGCCGTGAAAAGGGTATGGTCAAAAGCCATGTTTATCTGACTTACTTCAAAGACAGTGGCGGCCTCCGCTTCTGGGGCATCTGCGCCGTCATCTTTTTGAGTTTTGAAGCCGGTATTCTAGGTAAGTCGGAGTGCAAGCATTAATGGTAATTCGTTTTTCTTTTCTGATTCTTTTATAGGTCGAGGTTGGTGGCTACGGATCTGGACATCGCAGACAGACCAGGATGCTTCCGTTGTCAGCCTGAGTTCCATGTCCTACACATCTCACTTGTCAATATACAATGCTTCATCCTCTCAGCACGCCGAAACGCATCACGATCTGGGCTACTACCTCCGCATCTACGTCGCCATCTCGCTGATCACAGGTGCCATTGGCACGTTGCGTTTCTTCTGGGGCTATTTCCTGGCCATAAAGGCCAGCAGGGCCCTCTTTGGCAAGATGCTCTTCACTGTTCTCCGTGCTCCCCTCCGCTGGCTTGACACTGTTCCCGTCGGGAGAGTTCTCAACCGATTCACGTCCGACTTCAACATCATTGACAATCGCATCACTATCGATTGGACCTTGTTCATGGCCAATCTGCTTGGGCTAATTGGTGTTTGTGTTGCGGCTCTGCTCGCATCGCTCTATGTCATCCCTCTAGCCATTGTTCTTCTCGGCGTTGGCGCACTCGTCGGTAGCCGATATCTCTACGGTGCACGACCCCTGAAGCGTCTCGAGAGTAATTGCAAATCACCTGTCTTCGAGCTTTTCAACGCGGCTCTTTCGGGCATTTCCACTATCAGGGGCTTCCAAAAGACTCGTGTTTACATTGAACGAATGTATGACAACCTTGATAAATGGGCCATCATTTCCTCTTACATGTGGCTGGTCAACCGCTGGATGGGTCTCCGCATGGCCTTTGTCGGGTCGCTATTCACGGCCTTCGTTGGTATAATTGTCATTGTCAGCCCTAGCATGGACGCTGCGCTTGCTGGATTCACCCTCTCGTTTGCTCTCGATTTTGCCAACAGCATTCTCTGGACTATTCGCAACTACGCCAGCATGGAGCTGAACATGAATTCGACGGAGCGCGTTGTCGAGTACACTGAGCTCGAGACGGAATCTCTGGAAGGAGTTGAGCCTCCTGCTGCATGGCCTACTTCCGGCACCATGGAAATTGACAACCTCGAGGTAGCTTACGCTCCTGGTCTGGCTCCCGTTCTGAAGGGTATCTCTTTCCAGGTCAAGAATAATGAGAGAATTGGTGTTGTGGGACGCACTGGGGCTGGCAAGTCTTCACTCACACTTGCACTCTTCCGTTTCCTGGAGGCTCGCTCCGGAAGTATCTACATTGATGGTCTGGATATCTCAAAGATCAACCTCCACAGTCTTAGATCACGCCTAGCGATTATCCCTCAGGTCCGTTCCCATAACCGCCCCCTTTTCTTTCTTCTCAGCATAGTATCATCCCGACTAACTTGTTTAGGATCCTGTTCTATTTTCTGGAACTATCCGATCCAACCTCGATCCTTTCGACGACAACACCGACCAAGAACTCCGCGAAGCTCTCGCCCGAGTGCACCTCGTTGACTCTCAACCTGCCACGCCTGCCAATGAGCCCTCATCCTCAGCCACGTCTACTGTTGTTCCCAAGAACACAAACATCTTTCGCGATCTCTCCAGCCCAATCTCCGAGTCTGGCGGTAACCTCTCTCAGGGCCAACGGCAGCTCCTCTGCCTCGCCCGAGCCATCGTCTCTCGTCCCAAGATCATGGTTCTGGACGAGGCGACCGCCGCGGTCGATATGGCCACCGACACACTCATTCAGCGCAGTATTCGTGAAGAGTTCACCGACAGCACGCTCATCGTCATTGCCCACCGTCTCAGCACGATTGCGGACTTTGATAGGATATTGGTGCTCTCGGAAGGTCAGGTTGCAGAGTTTGGCTCACCCAAGGAATTGTGGGAGAAGCAGGGCGCGTTCCGAGATATGTGCGAGAGCAGTGGTGAGAAGGAAAAGCTCAAAGAGACAATTTTTGGTTAATTATAGAAGAGTGTGAATAAATAAAAGGGGCAGCGATACGACACACCATGTTCTCTTACGCAATACACCAAGATGTACCGGATTTTAACAAGGAGGGCTCTCACCGCCCCCTAAACCCCTCGAACTAACGTCTGACCCTACCCAGCCTTGCCTACCCCTACTGACCCTAATCATTAACCTCAGTCCTAATCTCACCGGCTTAACTTTCAAGTGACTTCAATATTATCTTAGATTGTTGGTATTTTGAGTTGGAGTTGTGATTATATTTATATGTGTCTATGTGCTGTGTAATGGAAAGCGGCGTGTTATATAGCTGCTTGCTACATAAAAGTGCTTTTGTTTAAGAGATATATGATGTATAGTTTTTACACAGGGTCCAGAGATAACTGAATGGAGAAGCTGATGTGTTGACGGACCTGGGCATTCTCAAAGTTGAGGCTCGTGATCTACTCGCATTCGTGTGGCAATCGCTATTCGGTTCAAGAGTTGTCTTTTTCATGACAGTCGCCCAATATAGTGTTTACAGCATAGTTCAATTTTGGCTGAGCCGTTTTCAAACACTTCCCCATTGCTACTCGTCATATAAAGTCATAAGGTCCAAGAATACATGTTGTCCAAATCTGAATCCAAAAAATCATAACCAAAATCAAGATACAAAGAATGTAGTCCAAATCTAGCACTTAGTGACTCGCTTATTCATCCTCGGAGTCATTGAGAGTGTCACCAAAACCTCCACTGACACAGTCGTTTTCATATAGTCTTTGAAACTGCGACTCATATTAACAACGGCGCGAAGGTGCTTTTCTGTGATGGTGATACGATCAGTGTTTTGCTCTTGGGCTTCGCTTTCAGCCAGAGCGAGGGCCGTCTGCATGGCATTTCGAATCTCGCGACCATTCCACTTAACATTCTTGACATCCGGGCTGCTCCATACGTAATCACTAGCAGCCTTCGATACATGAACGAGGCCATTCGAGTCATGTGAGAGACGGTCAAAGTTCTGGACCCAAATACGCTCGCGATCCTCGTCACGCAAGTTGTTGTAATGCAATGCAACATGAATGCGGCTCATGAATGCAGGATCAAACGACTGCACACGGTTCGTGGTGAGGAAAAGAATACCGCGATAGTACTCAAGGGCGCGTAGAAATACCGAGACAAGACCATTGCGGGAGATATCCTTAGCTCGACGACGCTCGAGGTAGACGTCAGCCTCATCAAGTAAGATGAGGGCACCATACCGCTGACCGAGCTCGAGGAAGTAGCTCAAGTTACTCTCCACGTTGAAAGATTCCACACTCAGATCGCCACTGGTAAGTGAGATGAGAGGCCGGTTGGTGAGTTCAGCGATACACTCTGCAGTACATGTTTTGCCAACACCGGGAGCGCCATGAAGGAGGAAGATACGACCTTCGCCCTTGTTCTTGACAAAATCGTTACCCCAAGGCGCGATTTCGCCACTGCTCATGTTGGTTGCAAATTTCCCAATGAGAGCTTTGGTGGTAAGTTTAATTTCCTCGTCAAGGACAAGATAGTTGAACGCATTTCGATCTGGTGTGAAGGTGGACAAATGTGCGATATTAAGATGGCCCCATCGACGATCCCCAAGGATGAACCCGGGGATGGTGTTGCTGCAGACGAGATAGAAGAGATCACTATCAGGAGGGTTGTCTTGGGTAGGGTCAAGATCCTCAAAGCCAACATAGATGCTCTTTTTCTCGCTAGGTCGGTTAGCTTGGCAGGCACGGCAACCGCATTGAGGCAGGTCAACGGGGAGGTAGTCTCGAGGAGGCGGCGGAACCTGATTGGAACGAGGGGCACGAGGGGCGCGAGGTCTGATATACAGCTGATCAGGAGCATGGGCGTGAAATGCATCGAAGCCGGCGACGTCACAAACGACTCTGCCACGCATGAAACCCGTTGGACCACGAGCACGCCTGTTCACAGAACCAGAGTTGACAAGCTGGCCATCATAGTCCATGTAAGTGGGTTGCTTGAGAAGTTCCCAGTACATCTTGCCCAGCGCAATGCACCTCTCTCTCATAGTCTTGCCCCCCTGAGCTTCAAGATCCTCTGGCCAGAACTTGGCGGGAATAACAGGCAAAGCGCTGATCACCCGTTCACCAAGCCATGGGCCAACATTGAGGCTAAACATGAAACGGTTGACCTTGAAACCATTGGATTCGATCATCCAACAGTTGATCTTATAAACATCAGTGAAGCTATTTGGGTTCTGCTTGACTCGGACATCGCTGATGACGAATGGGGTCCAAATGTCATAGCGCTTGGCGTAGATGATTTCGCCGGGCTTGAGCAAAAGCCAGAAGAGTTCATAGGTGGCCTTTGGAATCTTGAGCTGGTGGCGTTCCTCCTCCAGGCGAATCTCCTTGCCAAGATTATCATCGAGGAACTTGAGCAGGATGTCAATGTGATTGGCAGTGACAGCGGCGTACTCAGAGTCATGGTTCGAGGGTTGGTGATCACGATAATCGGCGAGAGCTTGGCGATGATGGTAGAGAACGCGGTAAGGAGATGAGAGGCGAATGGATTTGCCGTCGAGGTTGATGTAAGGGTAGTAGGACACAACAGCCTTGAGAGCGTTGATAAGATATTCAGAATGAATCATCATAAAAGGCCGAGCAACGTCTGGGCCAGCCACCTCATAGTTGTCGTCGTCTTCCACGTAGGGGTCATCGTAGTTATACTCAGCCTGTGTGAAAGTCTCGGTAATAGGGCGGTCTTGCTGTCCAACAAGAGGCAGGTGACGATTACGAGTTGATCGACGAGGAGCATCGCGAGTGAAGATCTTGGTGATGATCTCAATGACTGGCTTCTCTTGGTTGGACTCATTATCGTCATGTTCGAACCCATCTTGTCCCGGTGCAGGAATTTCGGCGAATGCTTGGTTACTTTGACGATCTGGGGAGCAGGTCAGTCAATAGGAGATCAAGGATGAAGGGGATGTTTGGAAGGATCCACTTACAATCGACAATCCTGTCATTCCAGCCAATGTATTTGAGAACATACAAGACTTCGGGGACCTTGCCATCGACTTTGAGGACCTTGAAGTTCAGTGGAGGAGGAATACTGAGCCCGAAGGGAGGAGGGGGAGGAGGAGGGACAAAAGTCCCAACAGCCTCAACATTCTCGAAACTTGCGACGGAGCTTGCATCATCCCTATCAACTAGAGGAGCAGCAGGATGAGGACCTCGTTGCTGAAGAGGATCCATGGTATGCACTTGAAAGGCAGAGAAGGAATATCAAGAGAACAGAGCTGAGGAGTGGAACACGGAATAGGATGGGTCAGGAAAAGCAAACGAATCTAAGATGAGTGTTGTACAACACAGCGCAGCGACGCGAGTAAGGGTTACGGGAGTGAAAGGAAGGTTTTAACCTTAGTTTGAAAAAGGAGAAAGAGATATAGGATCATATAAATTCAGGATGCTGGGGTGAGCTCATTTATATGTGAGGAAAGGACAAGATGCTTCTCTCTCTCTCTCCTCTTACACAGACACACACACAAGGGCAGCCCGATGCCTGGCAATCTTCATGCCCACCTCCACATGGTGAAATGCCTGCCTAGGTATCATTAGATATCCTGCAGGAGCTCACTTGCACTTGCCTGTGTCTGGTAGATGCCGGATACATCTCCTTTCCACAGCGGAAGGAAGTAAAATGTAGGGAGGGTACTTCGCTAAAGTAGTTGCTAGGTACTGGTAGTAGGTAGGTAGGCAACAGTCCGCCCTACCGTTAGGCAGGTGACAAGGCGTTCTCTCAGCCGCAATACAGTTGGTTGCTTCCAGTTGTTTG
The DNA here is from genome assembly GCA_013623525.1 of Fusarium dimerum. Lineage (NCBI taxonomy): Eukaryota > Fungi > Ascomycota > Sordariomycetes > Hypocreales > Nectriaceae > Fusarium > Fusarium dimerum. Next base: position 40,012 of record JABGLY010000710.1, read on the forward strand.
AGGCGCTCCCAAACACTCAATTGGAAAGCAGAAAACGCAAATGCGGCTTGCTTACTCTCCCCACTCGTGTCGTTTTGACAGGGCAGACCCCAGGCAACAACACCACATTCAAGATCTTTCCCCATATCGGTAGTTTTGGACCAACCCTTTGACAGGGATATCTAGATGCAGCTTTCCAGCCTATGCCGAGATGATCATGAGGATCATTTAAAATATCGTTGGTCAACAAGGTTCATTGGAATATACATGTACCAGATCATGCCAGACTGACTACATGTATTAAGATTCGAATAGCAATGTGGAGTCCAATGCATAATGCATGGGGGTGATTTGACTCACTGTCAAACAAATTGTGCCCACAAGACTTCGTGGAGTTGGGCAATCGTCATGCTGCACATCGTCCGTCATCCAGACTGTTTTGCAGGGTCTAATAAGCCTCAGAAGTACCGATACCACGACGCCATTGGTTTGGTCTAGCTGTTGATAACATGAATGCCGTGTAACATCCTGTTACTGCTCTCGTTGCATCAGTAGGTATAGGCACGCAACTCGGCACACTGGAGTTCTCCTCTCATGTCCTTCAAGTATTTCCATTTCTTGCAGTCGACGTGACATTGCTTGCATGCGCCAATAGGAACTTGCAACACGTCAAGGTCAGCTTGCAAGCCTTAGTCCAGCCATCGTCTTGCGCAATTCCCAGCTTGATACTAACGTCTCCAATTTTATCTCCATCAATCTTGTAGGGCAAGCTCAGGGGATTGCCCGTAGCCTCCGTCTGTCGTTGTACGAAAGCTCCCAACTGTCTCACCAGTTCTAAAAATCCCACCATGGCATTATCGAATTTCCGATGCATAAACGTTAGACCAAGCGGCATGTCCCCAGAGCTGAATAGTTCCAACACATGCTTTTTGGGCGGGGGTTGTACAATTCGCGACCCTAACCGACTCGATGACGGGCTTGCTATTTCGTAACGGATAATCTTGGACGTGCTTCCCATCGGCTGAGGATCGTAACCATCGAATCGATATTCGAGCTTATCTGCCACTGTGACGAGTAGGAAGAGAGCATGACCCCAAGCAGCATTAATCTCGGGCCAATCGACTGGTTTGTTGGAGAGTCGACCGAGTCGCAGTCCGTTAATTGTTGCAAAGCTGCCATCGTGACTGATGCAGAATGTATCATTGTAAACATTTGACCGCTGCAGCTTCTCCATCAGTTGCGAATCGTTGCTGTACTTGGTGTTGATGCTGTCTCTTTCTGATTGGAAATCCGCCATCTTGCTTGCAAAAGCATTTCTCTCCCGCCAGAACTCTTCCTCCTCCTGATCTAGTTGTCGCGACTCCTCTTCCAGGGCCACCAACTCCTCATCCAAGGTTTCTTTCTCAGATTCGAGCTTTTTCAGCTCCTCCATCGCAGCCGCTCTATCTTGTTCAGCCTTATTGAGAGCTTCCTCTTGTGCCTTTATATCGCTCTCGCTGGGCTGGTTTGCTTTAACTTCTTTGAGATGCCTGACATACGCATCCCTCTCTTTTGAGGCCATCTCTAGCTTCTTCTGCAAGCCCTCAACCAGCATCTCGGTACATTCGACACATATCGGGTGGTCAATATCGGAACGAGCGGAAAGAATTTCGAAAAGTCGGTTGATGCGACCTATTTCATCGCCGATAGGGGCGTCGTGGTCACTCGTCGTTCCTCTACTTGAGCTTGCCCTTCGAAGTGGAGCTGGAGGGGGAGCTATTTCTGAGGTTTGCGACGACGGGTTTGCGACTTGTGATTCAGTGAGGTAGATAAACGACATGGAGGAGTCTCGAGGGCCGCCATGGCTGCGTTTAAAGGTGGGAGGGCCGGCGTTGCTAGATACTTTGTCGTAGAGAGCTCGACGCGGCTGTTCCAAAGGCTGTGGAGATAACGACTGTTGTTTGTTTGATTTCTTCGAAGTTTGCGGTGACGTAGAGGCTACGATGTTTAGCTAATCCATTGTAGAATTGGGATGAGTGCCGATGGTGTTTGCTTACATATGAGAAGGTCATAGGCAGCTGGGTTGAGGTCACTTAATGAGCCATCCAACTTGAGAGGCTGACGGCATTTCTGGCAGTTCATCTTGGTGTCTATACGTGCATTTCTTTGTAAGAGTGCAACAAGAATATTGCACGACAAAGGCCGACAAGAGCAACGACCGCGGTTGATATAACAAGGACAGTGGTTCAGATGTGTGTGCTTTGTGGATATGATGCTAGGTATTAGAGGTAGTGAGTGACGTGGGAGAACGGAGGGGCATGTGTTCTGAGAGGTGCAGCACTAGGTACCTAGGTAATTAATTTAACTAGAGGCTGAAACTCCTTCTAGGTACCTGCACCACAGCATTATTGGCAGGATTACACTTATTATATGTTAAATTCAAATACCAGGCAGATGATACAGTCATACACAATTTCCGCCCCATATAGAAGAAGAAGAAAATTTGATCACATGTACTTGTCTATTATATGCTCCCTTCTTCCTAATTATCTGCACTCCATCGTCGTCGAATGACTTGACCAAGCAGTTCTTTTGGCACGTGCCACAGTACTGAGATCCCTGTATTCTGTATGTCGATATCCACTCAAGAACTCCACATCCACCACCATATGCCACTTTACGCGCTATCCCCATTAAACTCGCGTCTTGACACGCGGTTGATCGACTTCTTGTTGCTCCCCAACTGACCGAAAATGTTCCAGTTCTGAAGAGGACTACATGCCCAACAAGCTACTAAGAGTCAACTCGTAGATTCTCTAGAAATTCTCTGGAGGACTACTATGCAAAAAATAACACCAATGCACCGCTTATGAAAATGATGGAACCGCCTGCGAAACGGCGCCGGCGAGGCTCGCCCGCCAATCGCGAGCACGATGACGACGATAATAACGACGAACTCGCCTCTCATCCTCAGGAGATCAGTGTGCGCCGTGACCCTGACATCCAATTGGCACTCAAGCGGGCAAATGCCAATCACAAGCTCCAGGCAACCATGGCCCATATCATTGAAAAATACAGTCGTGACTTTGAAGGAGTGGGCGATGAGATTGATATGGAGACAGGGGAAATCATCGTCGACAATGGCCATATAAGTAACATGAGAGATGAAGGAGATGTTGGGGGTGTCTGGTCAGGCAATGTCATGGGCGGGGATGATGATGAAGAGGATGAGGGTATCCTGCTGGAGGATTTGCCCGATGATTATTTCGACGACGACGACGACGACAATGACATCAACAAACCTCAAGATCTAAATAGAATGGACCGACTACGAGACTGTAACGAGCCAAACGATCCAAGTTTGAGCCAGACGATCGACCCGCAAACAAGTCGCAACCCGACAACGATCCCTGATTCACAAAGCTCTTCCGCCAGTCTACCACGACAAAGCCCTACACCACCCGTCTCCCCCGCTGTGGATGCTTCTCGTTATGGTTTCGGCACAGGCCCAAGTAACTTCGGGCCTTGGAGCATGTCGCCTGCTTATATGATGCAAACCTGGGGCCGTGATGATATCCCCCCATATATCATGATGCCTCCGAGCCAACCATTGCCTGGCTTGGAAGGTGGAAGATATAATTTTCCTGCACAGAACGAATATACGTCCATATGGGGACGCTTTCGGAGTCGGAAGACGAGGAAGGCTGGAGCCATGCGAGGGGTCAAGAAGTCTACACCATCTGCTTCTGGGGAGAGCCTTCCTAGCGTCAAAGGGAATCAAGGTCCTGACACTTCTGCTGATATACCCCAGCACAACGATATGGAGGAACCACCACAAGATGAGGGTGAAGTGAATGAAGAGGTCATTGATCCTAGTGGGGGAGATAACGATCTGGACGTTCCTGGACCTCATCCTTCACCTCCTGTGGCTGAGCCTGCTGAAGAGAGTAATCAGGACTCAACAATGGTCGATAAGTCTGAAAGGTCGTCGAACAGTGTTCTAGAGAAGACATCAGGCAATATTCTGAAAAAGCCAGCCGCAAAGACAGGAAAGCGCCCCAGGGGTCGCCCACGCTTGGTCCGGGTTGATGATCAACCCGAACCTTTGGGTGAAGCTCTGGAACAATCAGCAAGAGGACAGGCTCAGAGAAGTAGTCAGGTGTTGTCTATTGAACTCCCTCCAATAGATGCCAATATTCGGGATCAGTACATCCTTGTGGAAGACATCCCAGAGATTGCTTCTAGGAACCCAGAAAGTAGCGAGCCTAACAAAGCTGCTTCGATCATTGCGGGCAAGGTGATACCCGATTCGCAGGATACGGCAACGGTATTTAACAGCAGCGCTCCTCAGGTATCATCTCAACCAGAGCTGCACTCACAACAGTCAGCCAAGTCTAGTCGCGATATACATGTTTCATTAGAACTTTCCGATGACGAAGCCCCTTTACTGCTATCGAAGTTGGGCCCTCCCAAAAGGAAGAGGAGTGTTTCGCAGGCTATAAACAAGCTTCCTCCCTGCGTAGAAGTCATCGAGCAAGAATCCTCTGGGGACGATGATGCAGATGGTGGGCTTTACGAACGTCAGACACCCATACCTGGCTCTATTGAAGCAGAGAAAGAATCCCAAGAAATGTTGGTTGAAAAGGTAGTCAACAATGACCAGCCTGGTAGAACCAAATTGTCTAATCCAGGGTTACGGTTGGATCTTGTAACAGAAGACTCTACTCCTGCACAATCACAGAACTCAAAGAGAACTGGATATACAGCTCTTCCATTGGATCACGACCAGCAGTCAACCGTCATCCAGAAACGTGGGCGTGGTAGACCTCGTTCGAGGTTCCCACGGGACGCAAAGCCAGATGACAAGACCATGCCAAGCACGACCAGTGACAAGCTACTAGTGCGCGCAGAAAGCCCACGGCCACGATCGTCCTCAAGAAACAGGCCTCAGCCAGATAAACAAGTAGCGCATGGACCTGCTGTGAAGTCTACAGGACGAACGCCCAGAGGGGCTCCCGTAGATAATCCTATGGACAAACCTGCAGACAAAATTGCAGACGACACTACAGATACATCCTCCGACAAGCCCTCGCACAAGCCCCTAACGCTCTCTACCGACCCCTCATCAACACTATCACACTCAACCGAGATACCCAGCTCCCTCTCCTTAGACGACCAGCTTCCCCCCTTACCACTCAACCCATCAACAACTCCCAAACGATCCAAAATTCGCACCGCTCGCCCAACAGGAACACCATCCTCCAACCCCCATACTCCCCGTCACACCTCCATCCGTACCTCCCGCGCCCCATCTTCCCGTCGATCACTCCTCTCCTTTGTCGAAGATGACTCTGACCCCGATGAGCTCGTGCAGGCCGCACCGCTGGGTTCGGGGTCAAAGAGTGCACGATCCGTCACGCATAGGATATGGAGGTCGACGCAGCTGACTACAGAAGCGCAACGCACGCCGAGCAGGAGACATGGCGTGGATAGGGATGCTTCAGGAGATACAGTCAAGACACCTGGTGGGACTCTAAGGACGTGTGGTGTAGATGGCTATAATTGTGGACGAGACTTTTGTTTCATCTGTCTATAATCTGTTCCTGTCGTCGGTTACTCAAATATGTGTACATGGTCAAACATCCAGCAGCTTACAAGCTGTGAAGCCGAGTTCCTTTGAATAGCGATACAGGCACACAAATGAAAGTTTATGAAAGCCCATGTGGACCCCGCGCTAGATTTGCATTGCTACTTCAAATCATGATAAACAACTGAAACTGCTGTGCTCAATATTCATTAAACGTGCCACGGCCACCGGTTGTGATTTCCAGACCCCAAACGCCCAAAAGAACCTCGTCCCCTTTCCATCGCCCTCCTCTGCCGCTTGCGCTTTTCCCAAATGCTAGGCGCCATCAACCAAAGCGGACGTGACATAAAATGGCAGGCCATACAACCTAGCTAAGTAACTATTCTAAGTGCCGATGGTACTAAGAACCTTTGTCTCCTCGTCAATATCAGAATCTCGCTGCGGAGCCAAAACCACACGAGTCCATAACCCTTCCGCATGTCGCCCTCCTCGCAAGGCCAAAAGAATCGGCAACAACGCGTCTAGTTGATTTAGTCCTCCCTCCAGCATAGGGCCAGGGTCACCGAGACAGCAACTTGCCGGCCCCGGGTATCATGAGTGGTAGCCGGCGAGAGTGGGAAGTCGTTAATCTAATGAGGTGAAGAGAGAAGAGTGCGAATAATGTCGGGATTCTCAAGGCTTGTTGGCCGCTCCGTTTCCAGCGGCAAGATTCTGCTTGAACACCTCGGGGTCGCGAACAGGGTCAAAGTAGGGGTGAGCCTGAGCTTCCTTAGCGGTCAGACGTTCCTGTGAAGATATTAGTGGCTAGGTAGCTGAACAAGACAATCTAGTCAACAAACCTGATGATCATATCGCAGCAGCTTGTCGAGGAAATCAATGGCCTCATTTGACACAAATCGCTGGTTCTCCGACGTGACGAAGCTATGCCAAGGTTTCTTTTGGAAGCGTCCGAGAATGTCGTCGTACTGCGCATCAAGCTCGATCTCGTACTTGTCGATGTAGTCGAAAAGATCATCCGTACCAAGAACCTTGGCGATCTTGACAAGTTGGTCCGAGTTGCTGTTGCCATGGAAGAAAGGCTCCTTACGGAAAATCATCGAGGCGAACATGGCTCCCAGACTCCACATGTCAAGACTGTAGTCGTACTCCTGGAAATCAACCAACAGCTCAGGACCCTTGAAGTAACGGGATGCCACACGGACATTGTACTCGGTGCCCGGGTGGTAGAATTCAGCCAGACCCCAATCGATGAGACGCAACTATGTCAGGTTAGTAGCTGCCAAACGGAAGATAAAAACGATAGAATATAAATCCGGACCATTGCAATATTGCAACCACGGATGGGGTTGAGGGAAACTGGGGACGGACCTTTCGGTTCTCATGGTCGATCATAACGTTATGAGGCTTCACATCACGGTGCATGATGCCTTTGCTGTGACAAAAGTCAAGGGCCTTGAGGAGTTCGAGAATGTAAAAGCGAACATCAATGTCGTTGAACTTGGGGTAGAGGCTTCGGAAGTCGGTGTTGTTGACATGCTCGAAAATGAGAGAAGGCGTCTTGCTCTAGATGTTTGATATTTGGATTAGCCGCATATTCTTCTTGTTGTGACGTCCTATGATGGCTGGCATTGGGCAAACCGAGGCAGCGAGCTGGGGAAGAAGGGGGGGGTTAATGCTCACCTGTGAATCCCTAACAACGTCGAGCAGAGCGATGACATTAGGGCCGCCAGCAAGGTTCTGCAGAATCTTGATTTCACGCTTAATCTTCTTCTTCTTGACAGGCTTCAGAACCTTGACGACGCATTTCTGGTAGTTGACGATATTGATGCCCTCAAAAACCTCCGAATACTTTCCACGACCTATTGAGACACACAGGGATCCAGGGTTAATAACTCAAGAAACACACAGGCTTGTTAACGGCCGGGGGGAGATGAGCATACCGATCTTTCGAACAACCTCGTAGTTTTCCAGAACACCCCAACCTAATAGCAAGAATCAGCATGCGGTCGCGTAAGCGCACAAAACGTGGAAGACGAACTGATGTTGACGCTATCGTAGTCCCAGTAACTGCGGGGCATGTTCTGGTTGACATCGGCGTATACGCGCGCCATGGTGGGCGAAGAGGGTGCGACCGTCGGAAGACGACGCGGAAGCTATAGAATAATCGAAAGATGTGGTCGAGGATCTACTGAGGATTTCGCTTCTGGAGGTGAGGTGCTGCAACGCGGGCGACAGAGGTGTTGCAAGGCGACAGGTTATGAATGCCTTTCGTAGAAGTGGGAAGAGGCTGGAGAGAAGAGTGAAGGAGGGTTTAGCAAAATCACAAGCCTAAGTGGGATGTTCCAGCGTTGTAGTGGAGCATGACCCAAGTGGTGGTTCCCCGGAGCAGAATCCAGGGCCTGGGCTCAGTGCGATTGCCAGCGCACGTTGAGGTCACTCCAGCAGCATCCAGAGTCCAGCCCAGGTTGGACCCGGTTTTGGGCGGTCAGGTCACACCGTGATTGGCTGAGAATTCCAATCAGGCTCCCGATTAGATAAAATCCATCGCCACAGGAGAGCTGAAAGCAGAAAATAGTGCAAGCATTAGGACTATGAACAAGGTTGAAATCAGGGTCTTTGTTTTGCCTATCGTAGATGATAGTTCTGGGATGTTGTCAACTGATCAATTGTTGAAACGTGAGCAGGTCTATTAGATGAACACTAAATATTTGCAAGGCGAGCTGAGTAACGTCAAGGTCATTCACTGTAACGCCAGAATTCCTATTTGAGTGCCAGGATACAACAAAACAAAACAAAACATCAAGAATCATGTCGCTATTCCCCGAGGGTATCAACTTATGTGGGTGACATCGACTTCAAAAGCAATGTACACAGATATCGGAGAGCCCGGGTACCTTGCAGCAGACTTTTGGGGGCTCAAGTTTGATACACCAAGCACGTATACTTTATATCTTTGTTTTTCGATAATCTTAACACTGTTAAAATAGTTGCGGTGCACTAGTTTAATAACTGTTAGTCATGCTCAGACTCTCAGATGCAAAAACATAACAGTTCAGATCATCTTTCAGAGAGAAGATTAATTGCTCGACATGTCAGCGCCGTAAAGTGTCATCATTGACCAGGGTCAATGACTCTTCCACCTCCAGCATCTGATCCGACTAAGGATGACGATACGATAGGTTTTCATCATGATGGGGAGTTGCAGAATAAACAAGAAAGCGCTGACATACCTCCATGTGTGACTGACGTTGCTGATCAATGAAACAGATCAACTGATCATAAGAACCACAGCACGCTTGCACCAACCAAATGTCGATTAGCCCTCCATGACATTTTTCATCAGTCATAGTCCAGGGAATCAAGTCCTTTGTCAACAACATCCCAAGTGCGTTTCCGTAGGTCCGGTTTCGGTTCAGGGCGGGCTCGTTTCGTTCCCTTTTTCTTCTTCTTCTTATTGCTGTAAAAGGAAGCTGGCAGTGTTACTGCAGTTGCTGTTGGTGTTTGACATGGATTAGAGCTGGTGGCAGTTGTGCCAATGACCTTGTTGGATGCTACGATTGTCTTTGAAAGGCCTTTCTTCTGTTCCTCCTTCCGAAGAGCTTCAAGCTCTGAATGACGAAAAATCTCGATCTGCTCGTCAGTCAGAGTGCGCTTGACTCCGTCATCATAGTAGCCCAAGTCATCCTCTTCTTCCCAGAATCCATCGACAGTGGTTTCGTCAAGAGGCTTATCGATGGATGGCTCTATAAACGTATTTCTGAAAGATGCGATAGCATGTTGGCCAAAATGAGCCTCATGAAAGGCAGACAACTCATCCTGATGAGGTCAGCATAGAATAATCGAATGTGGAAGTACTGTTGAGCCAACCCACCTTTGAGACATTAGGTACTCTGTACTGGATGTCCAAGTCTACATCATCGGACTTGGACATGTCTATGGTGATGGAAAGATTTGTTGTGTCATGAAAACATGAGGAGGCATGTAGGTTGAGAACGAGACGCGCTTTGTTCAGGTGAGCTCCAGGTTGAAGGTATCGATGCGTCACGTGCTGAGGATCCTGGCGCGTTCTGGTACTTCGTGCTTGGTTCCACATCAGGAACAACAAGAACAGAATAGAGCCACAGGACCAGCAAAGCGGATTTTGAGAGGCCAAAGGTCGATGTGTCGAAAATTCATGCTGGATAGAGGCAAGATGAGATTCGTGTCAGGCTGGTCCTTGCAAGATCACAGCATTCGCTATCCTAATCAGATCTGAGAAGTGCCAAAGCACTCTCAAAAGCTCGGACAACTTGATCATCTGCAGAGTAGTCAGTATTCGTAGACTTCATACACAAAGAGTGAGCTCACAGTGTGCCTGTTTTCTGGCCATCTCCTCCTCTTCTAGAATCACAAAACGTTGCCGTGTTTGTAGGCGTTTTGCTGCACGTTCATCATCATGAGATGATGCAGCAGATGCCCATACTTTGAAGTACTGGGTACAATGTCAGTGTCAGAAACATTGCAGGATACAAATCATATTCACCTTGGAGAGTACCTCGGCCTCTTCTAGAACCTGCTGCTCATGCTCACCTGCTTCTTTCAAAGCTTGCTCGAACCGTGCCTCGAAATCTTCCCAATCAAAAGGTGCGAGGACGAGAGGTGTGCCGGGGGTCTCAGGATTGGTTGTTTGATGCTCGTTACCAGATGGTTCGGGTGTCCTGTTATGCCCGTTTGACTGCCCTCTTGACTCAGACATTTTATCTTCGCTCTGGGCGGTGGGTTTATGCTCAAGTCCGGAAGGCGGTTTTATTTCCTCCTCTGTTGTTGATGGTTGTGGTGATGCCATGTCGGAGTTCAGCTACCAATGCTTGCAGCGCGTTTTGGTAACCTACACCGCGACTTGGTACGTGCGGTGCGTGCCAGGCTTGTACGAGTATCGAGTAGAGGTTGCGAGATGTTACGTTTAACAAAGACCGAGTCGCAGCCTCTTGATTCACAATTGAGTTTTGTTTGAACCCTCATCTGTCTTTCGAATGTTTGAGAAAAAAAATTTCTCGTAAAAAGGCTGCCTCCTTAAAAGTAGAATTGTAATTGTAATACCTGTGTTGATTTTCAATTATGGAAACTGCAGTGGGCAAGTTCAGTTGGTCACTATCTCCTTTCTCAGAGGAGTAAGTATCGCATAGGTACACCCACGGCTTGTACTGCCCCAGCGATACAACTCTATACATAGATGTGGCTTATGCCTGTTCAGTGCGCCATATCCCGTCCTCCTTCGCTCACCTCGTGACTCGTATCAAATCTTGAAGTTGCAAGTCATCTGCCATTCACCATTAAAGCTTCAAACCTGCGCATATATCAAGTTCCTGTTCCCCATAAAATTACGTTCCTCAGAATCTTTCGAAATTTCTACTCATAAATCATACCTCAACCTTCCAGCTCGACAGATTGCACCAAGACCCTACCTGGTCGCCCTGTGTGGCGATCATCACCACCCACCATGGAGTGTGATATATGCTACCGAACTCATGATGCCAAACGATTACCATTTCTTTGTGCTACGGATGCAAGAAACTCCATTTATGACGGCAGGATACAAAACCTGCAACTTCTTTTAGAAAATGAAGGTTTTCACAAGGAGATTAGTGATCTTCTTCAGGACACAAAGACCCCAAACAAGGACCGCAAGGACACTATCCAGGCTCAACAGCGCATGACTGAAGATAGGACAAGTCAGGTCCTCGCCGCTGCTGATAAGCTGAGAAACCAAATAAAGGTGGCCAGAGAAGAGATTCGGTCCAGAAAGGCAGAAATTTCTCGCCGCAAATCCGATATCGCCGCTATATCTGATGGCTTGTCGGAGCGAAGGGTGAAGCAGCAACGTGAAGTGGAGAAGGCTACAAGCATCTCCAGATATCGCTGGTCTCAGGGAGCTGAAAACATGGCTCGTACACGAGCTTTTCTCTGTAAGGAGGCAGCCATACTTTATGGACTTGAGCGAGTAAAGAAGGGGTCTCCCCCACGGTATGAGTACAACTTAGGAGGGATCCCGGTTGTTGATCTAACAAGCATGAATTGTGAGTTTTACTCCTCTGAATGAAAGATAATCCTAACAACTTTCAAGCACTCTCACCAGAACTTATATCAACCTCTCTTGCCCACATCTGCCACGTGCTTATGCTCGCCTCTCATTATCTGGCCATCCGCCTCCCTGCCGCCATCACTCTTCCCCATCGAGATTATCCTCGACCGAGTATCTTCAACCTAGCCGGCTCCTACAGGCATGGAGATCCCGTATTTCCCACTCCAGCGGGAGTCGCCACACCTACCGTCACTGAAGGCTCAGATTCTCAGCACGTTCCGCGGCCTCGACCCCTATTCATCGATAAGCCGCTGTTGCAGCTTTCTAAAGAGGATCCCGCTATGTTTTCGTATTTTATTGAAGGCGTGACCTTGCTAGCCTACGATGTTGCTTGGGCCTGCAGCACGCAAGGAGTACCCATCAGTGATAAGGGGTTATTTGAGGACATTTGCAATATGGGTCGTAACTTGTACAACCTCTTGATTGTCCAACAAACCAGCAGCGGAAGCATCTTCCCGGCCCCATCCATGGCGAAGAATCTCAATCCCGACCACGAACCTATCGACAGTCAAGTCAATTGGGTCGGTCGATTCTCTCATTGCACAACTTTTTACTTCCTCGGTAGCGCCGAAGGAACTGAGTTTACAAAGAATTTTAAACTTCCCAGTCCCATGAAACTCGCCGACAAGCTCAAGAAGAAGCTGCTGAGCGAGGCACCAGCTCCCGACTGGGAGGTGTTGGAAGACGATGCCTGGAAAATTGACGATATCCCCGATAATGGTAAGTCGGCCAATGCAGATGAAAGGTTTGTCGGAGACAGAAACTCACCGCGCCGAGGAACAAATGGTTGGATGAAGGTCAAGAATCGTTGAGTATATATGGATTGTGTGTAGTTCCCCGGCAAGACAGGTCATAGAACTGCCCCTTTTTCAATGATGCCTTTCTCCCAGTGACTCGAACAAGTTCCTCCCGAACACGAAGCAAATGATCTTCTGACAGTAAACCCCAATCCGGCTTCATGTGTACTAGAACCCCTTTTTCACACGAGCAATTTATACCCATGCTCTTCCTGAGTTCATCCAAACAAGAACCTAGCACATCACTCTGAGTTAAACCCGTCCATCCCATACCAAGGTTATACACAAGCTCTTTTTGAACTCCCAAAGCCAAGGCCCTTCCATCCGACACCAGTCAAAACACAAACTCTTTTTGAGTTGATCCAAGTAAGACCCAATACCTTCATTCCATACACAACTTATACCCGAGTTCTTGTTGAACTCCAAAAAAAAAACCAAACTCCCAATCCATGTGATGTTTACCAAAACAGGTCCGTCCAAGACAAAAGTCATACACAGCTTTTTCTGAGCTCCCAAAATGAATTTCCTCCGCCACCCTTGCCCAACCTTCCTCCTCCCAAGGAAACTTTGCGAATCGGCAGAGAAATGCCCCCAAAGCATTTCACCTGCGATCCACAAGAGTCCTTCGTCCCAGAGGGCTTCTAGAACCAACAGAAAGATGTCCCCAAAACATCTTTTCTGTGATTCAGGAAGACCTCGCGGCGCAAGAAACCTCAAGGAGCCAACAGAGAGATGTCCCCAAAACATCTCATCTGTGGTCCTGGAGGATTCTTGTTCCAGAGGGTGTCTGAGAATCAACAGAGACATGACCCCAAATCATGTCGTCTGTGACTCAAAGAGAAAGGCCGGCTCCACCTGCCAGTCCTCATCGCGAGCCGGAAGACGACCCAGGCTTTCGCGCTGGTGTCGACGCCGGGCTAGGGGTCGGGCTCGAGCCCGATCCCTTCTTCGCGACGAAGAGCTGCGGCTTCCTCGCGCGCGCCTTCGCCACCCTCTTCTGGAGCTTCTCGAGCTCCTTCGCCTTCCAGTCTTCTTTTTCCTCGGCCGTCTCTGCGTCGAGGGTCGAAAGACCCTCAGCCGCAGGAGGCTGAGGCTCCTGAGCGGGACCCCTGAGAACAGGGACCCCGCCAGGGAAGACCATACCGCCCGATAAAACGGGCAGCACCACGTCCGTGGGGACGTAGTGAGGTTGAGGGGCGGCTATTAAGCCCTCCCCTCCCTCCCTCACTCTC
>JABGLY010000713.1:0-18284 GCA_013623525.1 Fusarium dimerum
GACCTAGGGATCTGCAATCCCTCGCTCATACCACTGAGCTATCGATCCTTGCTTACATAAGTTGTTGAAGACTGTTTCTCTGTTTCGGTCTATGACTACTCAAGATCATTATTCGACATCACTCATCAGAGGCATAAGCGCCGTGCGCAGGTAAACGTGTGACGATCTGCATATGCTCACCATATCGACATGTACGACAACCAATAGATATTTCACACACATACACACTCATCTCCAAACAGTTCACACCCGTTTGCTGATTGATTACCTATCCCCTCGTGTTTGGATGAATTTGCCGCTGAAATAGCCAGCCAAGAACCAATGGTCGTTGCATGTCTTTGTCCCGAGAGTATGGAATAGTAGGGTATGCTACAGAAAATGGCTTGAAGTTTCGTTTGTTGTTTCCAGCCCTGGTCCATTCTGTGATGAAGAATTATAGCATGGAATCTTATCACCTCGTTGATAATCACGCTTCTGTTGTGTTGCTTTTCATCTTGTTCCTTGACCGACTACCTACCATCTAAATTAGTAGACCAGGTCTCTAATTTCCCTTCCCTTCTTTTTTTTCTTTTCTTTCTTGTCCCTTCGGTGGGAGACAGCAAAAGCAAGCATAATGTGTCCCCTAATCTAAACCCCTTTAACATTTGCCACTACCTCCGCGTCAAAGTCTGTGGATTTCTAAGTCTGCACGGACTTCAACAAATGTATCATGATACAACCTCAATGATATGTCGAGATGGTGGCTTTCGGGAGCACTAAAGCCGTCCAACCAACAACAATCCTCAATCATTTATGGCGTTCGTACTGGGACATGTCAGCCACTCCAGTCGTCGACGGTTCCTCCTTCAGCCCCCTCTATTTTTTCCCACCCTTTCAGGCCCTTCCCTCCCTTAAAACTTGCCCCATGTTCCTCTCAGAAAGGCCCCTAGAGCATCCGGTCCCCCAACCCCTCCACAGGCTTCCACTATCAGGGACTGTACATGTACAGACACCCCTAGCATCCATAATAACCCTGGCCTGGGCCTGGGCAAAGAAAAAAAAAAAGAACACTAATCATGAACCTAGCATGATTCTCTCTTCCAACCGAGACTAAACAAATCTGTGAACCAGTCCAGCGATTCAAAATCATATTCTACTTTGTATAACCTTGCATCTCGCAGCACGCACACCACTCTCTAGCCCACTTGAACCCACACTCTAAAGCCCACTATGGTCTAGTCGGGCTTGATCAATCCTAATATGGTCTAGCCCAAGTAGACGTCCAGTGGACAACTTGTCGCTGGTTGGGTCTGGGCAAATGTCCATTTCAATCTGAACCTCCTCCTGTGGCCTCATCTCACCTCCTGCGGCACAAAACGCGTGAACCACCACTGTTCTACTCTGTACTTTACCCTACCTTATCTCGCCTTGCCTTAACTTTGTACCTACCCTCAGTACTACCTGTACCTATCTCAGGTTTTGTGTCAAGTTTCGAGTTGCCCATTTCTCTGTCCCGAATGCAGCTGTGAAACCCTTCCTTGCAAGTTCAACAAGTCGCCCTTCCAAACCCTCGACTCGACTCGCATCGGCCTTTTTTTTCTTCTCATTCATCTCTTGTCCTATTCACCCATCCTCAATCAACCATCGTCATCCTCGCCTGATCAAAAAACCTTTTTTTTTTCTTACTTCCCACATACCGGCGTACAAACAGACCTTGATCTTCCCTCCCCCGACAAGCTACAACAGAGGCAAAGACACACATCCCTTGACCACCTCTGCCACCCGCACCCGCGTCTTTGCATCTATCCGCGCCTCGGCAACACGATACTTGAACATCGAAATCACCCCTCCGAATCACCCCATAATCTATCGCAATGGCTCAGCCCGGCGTTCAATCGTTGAAGGTTTGTTCTGGTTGTCTGGCTGTCTGTCCGCAACGTTGGCTGACCGCTTTGTCAGTGTGTAGTAACCGGTGATGGTGCCGTCGGCAAGGTAAGTTCCTCTCGTCCTTTGGCGTCGCCTTCATGAGCCTTGCGATTCTGCCTCCTGTATTGTTACTGACCATCGTCTACCACAGACATGTCTACTAATCTCCTATACGACTAATGCTTTCCCTGGAGAGTATATCCCGACTGTGTTAGTGTTCTACCGCAACAACCGTCATCGAATGACCACCTTTAACTAACCCCGAATCTTATACAGCTTTGATAACTATTCCGCAAGCGTTATGGTCGATGGAAAGCCTATCAGTCTCGGTCTTTGGGATACTGCTGGACAGGAAGATTACGATCGACTTCGACCCCTCTCCTACCCCCAGACAGACGTCTTCCTCATCTGCTTCTCCATCGTCAGCCCCCCCTCATTCGACAACGTAAAGGCCAAGGTATGATGACGACTTCGGTTTCGACCAACTCCATGACACACGGACAAGTATTGACATTACTTGTAGTGGTATCCCGAGATTGATCATCATGCGCCCAACGTTCCCATCATCCTCGTCGGTACCAAGCTTGATCTTCGTGAGGATGCAAAGACCCTCGAGGGTCTCCGTCAGAAGCGTATGGAGCCTGTCTCGTACGAGCAGGCACTGGTTTGCGCCAAGGAGATCAAGGCCTACAAGTATCTCGAATGCTCGGCTCTCACCCAGCGAAACCTCAAGAGCGTTTTCGATGAAGCCATCCGGTAAGATCCTATACGTTGAATCATTTGTTTTCAAGACAGATTACTGACAAACCATATAGAGCTGTTCTGAACCCTAGGCCTCAACCATCGAAGCAGAAGAAGAGCAAATGCTCCATCCTTTAGATTTTCCTAGTCATCAAGGCGCGGTTCGGTCGATTCCTGCTAACTCGACCTCTGATTTCGACGAGCATCCTGCGTCTATTCGACGACTATGACGACGCTCTCACGACATTAACGGACACATTCCTGGCTATGAAACGACGACCTGGCGACATTATACGGCGATCGACGGTTTTTACCTCTTCCGGTTGAGGGCTGTTTTTCTTCCTGATACCTCGTTTTCAACTCAACATACACTCACACTTACACACAACACACATACCCCCCTCGGAAGAAGAGAAGAAAGAAGGCCGGATCGAATATCATGCATATTCTTAACATTTGATGATGGTTATTGCGAAAGGCGGCTTGGTTCTTGAAACATGGGTTTTTTGTTTTTTTATCTTTATTTTTTTTTACCCCCCTCTCGAAACGTATCTTTGTGCCCTTTATCCCTTCCATTTTCTCTTATTGCTATCTGATGTACCCTCTCCACGGAGGCAAAGATTTATACCGACGTTTGCGAGCTTGTTCATTTTTTCCTCCTTTTCTAATGTCGAGAACCGGCCTGCATTTAAGTTCCGTGGTAACCCGTGCCTTTAAGTCCTTTTGGTTGTGAAATCCCCTGAATCGTGTTCCGTCCTGTCGTTTTCTATCCGTAAGGTGTTTGGGTCTCGTTTTCGTTTTCTGGTATGCTGCATCTGATATTCATTCACAAGTTACGCAAGTCTGAGATATTACATCAGATTCATCGATAGGAGTAGTAGCAGGTTAAGGAGTACCTTTAGTTGATGTCGGTTCCACCCAGAAATAGATCGTTGGAACTCATC
This sequence comes from Fusarium dimerum, assembly GCA_013623525.1. NCBI lineage: Eukaryota > Fungi > Ascomycota > Sordariomycetes > Hypocreales > Nectriaceae > Fusarium > Fusarium dimerum. The sequence goes on from JABGLY010000713.1 coordinate 3,591, forward strand.
AGTAGCTTAGATGGAATATATTATCAGATCACCAGTAATCGTGTCTTCTTTTCGCAGCAATAACGAGGTCAATGGTCCAATTCCTTGGGGTATCTCTCCCTATCTATATAAATGTGTACAAAAAAACAACAACTGGAAGCAACTTTTTGTTTTCCCCTTGTAATCCATTTACTGCATCATGACAAAATTGGGAAGCAGTCTTCCTGACTAGCAGAGAATTAGCAGGAAACCATTTACCAGCTGTTTCCGGGGACGCGGGCACGGCGACTAGGGTGGATGTAGTCCTCGTTATCAGCGTTGGCCTTGTTCTCCTCCTTGGCTGTCTTCTCGCGCTCAATACGCTTGGTGCGGTTCTCGTCGAGCTTGCGATTCTTTTCCTTGATCTTGTCCTGACGCTGTCTAGTCTTGCCACCACCTCCAGCACTGTAGTAGATAACTCATGTCAGCCGAAACACATCCAGGGGGGAAACAACAAAGAGAAAAAAGAAATGAGTGGTAAAAGGTAGAAAACTTACGTCAGCTCAACATTGATACGGCGAGCGGGAGAAACACCATCGTCGAACATGGAGTGGTGGAACTTGTCCAGACAAGTTCGCATGTGCCAGACCTTGTCGAACTCGACAAAGGCAAAGCCTCGGCAGGGTTTGGTGTCGTTGGGATCGCTCATGCAGCGGACGGAGGATGGGTTGAGGGAAGCGAAGTGAGCTTGGATGGTGGCGGCGGTGGCAGTAAAAGGGAGGTTGCCGACGAATACGATATGGCGGTCGGCTTTCTGAGCGGTGTCGTCGTCTTCCCCAGCAGCAGGTGCAGCACCTGTGCCGTTGACGGCCTCGTCGGTAGATTTCTTCTGTTTCTTCTGTTTCTTGTCTTTCTTTTCTTTCTTGTCTTTCTTATCCTTTTTGCTCTTCTTCTCCTTGGGTTCAGCATCAGCATCAGCATCAGCGGTAGCGTCAGCATCATCGGTCTGCTTAGACTCTTTGTCTTTCTTTTCCTTTTTGCTCTTCTTCTTGTCTTTCTTTTCCTTCTTGGACGCCTTATCTGAGGTAGCGGCATCGGCATCGGTCATGGAGACATCCTTCTCAGCCTGTTGCTCGTTGGCAGCCTCTCCATTAACGTCCTCATCATCATCTTGTTCTGGAAGATCCTGAAGGTCTTTGCGCTTCTCCTTGCGCTCCTTTCGTGACTCTTTTTGGTTCTTCTTATCTTTCTTGTCCTTCTTGTCCTTCTTATCCTTCTTGGATTTCTTCACATCGGTAGAGTCGTCGTCGCTGCGCTTGCGCTTCTTGGTAGGCGCCTCGACATCGACAGGAGTGACAGGCTTATCGTCGGCCTCGATGGCCTCGCGGGCACGTTTGCTCTTCATGGCTTTTTAAATGGAATCTGGAAAAGGTCGTATTATGAGGGAGGCGCAATAATGGCAGCTTCCGGGGTCGTAAGCGTTGGCTGAATGAAGTGATTATTTTGCAGAAGCTGTAAACTAGATGTTGATTGCTGTGACAGATAAGCATTTTTTTTTTTTTTCGTCCGCTTCGTTATCGGGGTTCGGGATTAGTGGGGCCGCCCGTTGGACGAAATAGGAACAGCAGGGTCGGTCAAGCAACATCTTTGTTGTACACCGAAATTGGACATAGGGATATCAGCGAATTGATAACTGACCAGGGAAAAGAAGGATTAAACAATGAGAACAAACTGAGTAATGATAATAAACAGTTATAAGGAGAATCATGAATTGTTCGGTCTGATGGACTCATCATGCATTGGCAGTCCTGTAAATCACTATCCAGGAGTGTCCTTGCCTGACTACCACTACCACCTTGGTAATATCCTAGCGCGAACACATAATATTAAGATTGATGGATGGATGGATGGCTGCTGCTCGCTGCGTGTGATACGTTCTGATCTACGTGTGTGAATCTGTGTGTTAGTGCAAGTCCATATGTGGTGTGTGCGTGAGTAAGATCAAGCAACATTATCGTCGACCAATGTATGTAAGGTAGGGTCAGGCAAGGTAAGGTAGAAGGGAAGATCCCCGATCTGCAACTGCAACTGCATGTGCTGGTGACGTGTGATCAATGCCCTTGAGGGGGGCCAGACCTGGGTATGTCTAGGACTAGGGAAGACAAGCAGATAGAACCCGGCAACAAGATGCAGTCAAAGTTGAAAACGAACTAATTAAGCAAGACAAGGCAGAGCAAAGCAAAAGCAAAGAAGGGGGGAAAGGAAGACATGGAATGGCATGTCTGTCTGTCTACTAGTCAAAGATTTTAGTCTTGACTAGCGGCAAAGAGGCGGTAGGGACCAGATGGACAAGCTTGAGTGAGGTTTTGGATTGGGGTATTATGAGGGAAGGGAATGAATCCAATGTCTATTTCCTCGTTGCTTCTTTTCATGTAGGTTTTCATATCGAATGCAATTATATCCTGTTTTTAAGAAAACAAACTTTCTACCTATAATATCATATCCCGAGACTCTTTTCCGCTATTGCCCGTCGAAGAAAGAACACACAACCTTGCAAGATAGGATGCCGTCCAACACTACTACTACCTGGGTAAGTAACATGTAGTTAAACGAAAGATGGATAACATCTGTCCCTTAAACTCCCATTCGTCCCAATTTCACAACCAACGACAGCAACAAAGAAATAAGAGAAGGAAAAGACAAGAAGAAAGGGGGGGGAAAGTGAAGAAAGGGACTCTTTGATTACTTGCTTTTTGATGTGTAATCATTTCGCTCCTCTAAACGAACTAAAGCATGGACTATTGCAGAGTACAGCATATCGTGTACTACCAACCTACCTCACCTCACCTATGAACGTGTAGTGTAAATGCAGTTATGTTTGTTGGCTTTTCCTTTCCTTTCCTTTTCTTTTCTTTTCCTCTCATTCAAGGCAAGACAGCACCGATATTGCTTTTTTTCTTCTTTCTTCTTCAATTTCCCCTTTGCTATCTGTGCTCTCATTTCTTTTGTTTCCTTCTTCATATCTAATTTGTATGCACATGTCATGTTAGTTGGTTGCGGTGTATAACAACTGTCCGTGAAACCAGGGGATACAATCCTTTTTGCTTTTCTTTTCTTTTCCTTTTTTCCGTCTTCTTCTTCAACCTATTTCTGACACCGCAGTCCAGAAGAACCCTTTTTCTCCCCCTCTCCCTCATTCCTGTTGGTCCCCGTCTCGCTTGTTTCCTGTATTACCTAGAATCTCATCTGCAGCCTGCACTGCACTGCACGTATGGACATGGACATGTACGAGGTACATGCATGGTTTTCGTACAGTGTCAATCCTCACCCGGGACGCACTTACAGTACACCTCAATCAAGGCTTAGGCGATGATGGGATTTTTTTTTTTTTTTTTTTTACCCTTTAGCGGGGAAAGGCTAGTCTCTCCAACTCCTGTAACTGGCCCCTCCGATACCCTCTGATTGGCTCATCATACCCCTACCAGATCAATACCCCAGTCTCCCCAACCCGTCAGACCATCCACCCCAAATCCACGACATGTCAACAATTTCTTATTGTTTCCTGGGATTTTCATTACACTGCCGTACTGTACTGTACATTTTTATATGTCCCGTCTCTTATTCTGTTATCAGCCGTTGTGTAACACACTACCCATTGGAAGATACCCCTTGTCTACCCCCAGAACTGTCGGCTGTCAGGACGGCATTGCATCAAAGATTGTCAAGGGGTAAAAGGCCTGTTCCAAGGGGCCTTGTCCAGACAAAACATCGTAACCTCCAAGATTCAAGTTGAGTGGTCAATGGCTCATGACCCAACCTTCAACTTACATCTCAGCTCTCGTATCAAGTGGTTTTCTTTTCGTTCTGAGAGTATTGCATCCATATACCGGCGCCGACCGCATATTAGCAAAATGAGGGGTGCATCTGTGATGAATGATCATGTTCTCTTAGTATGTACGTGACAATCGGGAGATGACGATCCAAGCCGGCAACAGACAGACACGGCGTGTAAGTCAGTTGCCCCTCAAGCTTGGAACATTTTACACCCAACTCTCTTAACGTTATTTGTCTTGACTATTTCATACACCGCTCAGCGAGAACCCCCTAGGCAACTTATAATGGTACTGTTAACGATCACGATCGTCATGAACATGACTCGATTCATTCGTAATGTATCCGTAAAAATCCAATAGTCGTAGGAGCTTTGATCAGACCTTTTTGTCGTTTAGTCTTCAAACGGCCCGTTTTCAATCAAGTTTGATTTACAGAGGGCAATCCCCATTTATTGAAAAATGAAAAGCAAGTAGAGCTACTAGACTCCATGATAGTTGCTTCCATGGCAGCTGACATTTCATCAATGACATTTTTGCAAAAGAAAGGTAACAAACAGGAGAGGCAGGTTTATTCCAGATGTCATTTCAGCCCACACTGTATAGTACAGGATCGGTACCTTCCTCTTTTCAGAAGTTGAACTCCCATCTTCCCTGCTTGGCGGGTTCTCTTCCTTCCTGCCCGTTTTACGCCGCACCTGACAGCTGCGCTGGAGATTTTAGAGCAAGTCAATGGCTACCCCCCCTCTGAGAAAGAAAAATAAATTTTTACTTTCTTTTCTTTTTTTGTTGGTATTTCTTCTTCTCCCAAGGTGTGGAGGGGTCGAAACGGAAGAAATGGAAATCATGGTGGGAGGGCCCTTGCCCATGCTTCTTCCTCCCCTCGCTCATTGTCTCCCATGTCACTTTATCCCTTGTCCCTGCCCCATGTGCAATGCCCCCATCATCCATCATTACAGACTTGCAGCTATCAAATCCATCTCGTTCCTCCATCCTTTCACCCATTTGCTGTGTTGTTGCCGTCTAACATGCCCTAGAGCGCAGCGATCTTTCTTCTCTGGTCCTCGTCCTCCTCCCCCCTTCCCCTTGTTTTTCTTTTCTTTTCTTTTTTTGCTTTTCTTTTTCCATTGTCTTGTCTTTCCAGGAGGCTCGAGCTTTCTGCCTTTTTTTGTGACTTTCTTGCGAACGTTTTCTTTTTTCGTCAACCTAAACCTGTGATGTGAACCTGAACCTGGTAGCAGTTCAGTTCAGTTCAGTTCAGTTCAACTCCGCGACTTGCCGGTCCCGCTTTCGCCTCGCCCTTTTGCTTTTGCTTTTCCTTTTCCTTTTGTCTGGGACGGACGGACTTGTAACTAACTAGTAACTAACGGACGGATCTAACGTTATCGTCACTAACATACCCTTCCACCTGCCAGGTTCAATCTCTCACATACTTCTCATTTGGGTCTCTGGTCTATTCTGCAACACGTCGTATGGACCACACAGTTCCCAATTACCTGGCAATTCATGCCGTAACGTACACGACATAGCGCAGTCCTGTACAACACAGCGCGGCACGACACAACACAACACACCCTCCTCAACCTCTTGGGAGATCCCTCTCGGGGGCTTGCTTGGGTTGTCCACTCTGGACCCCTTGTCGGTTTGCCATGCTCATCGACCTCCCAACAGTTACCGTTTCTTCTGTTTCGTCTTTACCTTCTCAATGACAAGGATTCGGTATTCCCCATGTCTTTGATTTTCTAGTCTTTATCTTGTTCTGTTCCTCGAGCTGCCAAGTCTCGGTCTCAGTCTCAGTCTTGATTCTTGTTCCCGTCCTCATTCTGACGGCCTGAGACTCTGACTGACGTCGCTATCCTAGCATATGCATGTATTGTACCGTATCTATCTGTCGCCTCCCGCAACACAAGTCAAGTTATATCAAATCAGGTCTCGTCTTGCGCAGCCTGGGTCCAAACTCCGCCCCTCCACCCCGGTCAAGTCAAAGTCAAGTCGAGTTCAGCCGAGCCCTGGGAGCAAGCATTCTCTACTCCCAGTCGTGGGTGACTGTACTAAATCGTCACTGGCCTTGCCTTGCCTTGCCTCGTCAACGGCATGGGTGTATGACTTACAATTGAACGTCGTTGGCTTTGAACCAAGGCCGGCATATCATATCTAAAAGAAAAACAAAATAAACATCAATGAGCAGTAATATTCATTGTCATTTTGTTTCTACCGTCACTGTAACAGCAACACGCGAGATGAGGCCCGCCGCCCGCCAATAGCTCAGCCATACCCGCCCTGATCCGAGCATGTTGTATCAAGTGCTGCATCTCTTGGAGTCTGCGTATTTTTCTTTTCTTTTTCTTTGCTTCTTCCTATATACTCAAACGGAGCCCCAGGGGAGGGGGGTGGCTACCTGAAATCTTCAGCCTTTTCTCTTTCTTCCTCTCTGACTTTGATTTTTACAGCACTGTACCTCTTGTTCTCCTTCGCTTTCTTTTTTCTCTCGTCCTCTCCCTTGTTCATAAAGTCTCCATATCTCTCTTATTTATCATACCCGCTCTCACACTTCTTCCTTCACTTCTTCCTTCCTCTCTTCATACTCTTCTCTTCATACTTCTAATCATCTCAACTATACCCCGATATTCGTCAACAGCCTCATCTCTTCTCATCCACTACCTGTCCGTGTCCACCTACGCCTGCACTCATATAGTTAAGCGTCTGCGCATCCGTCGCTACAAACTCAACCTGACGATAACGACTCATCCGGATTCTCTTGTTCATCCTTCATTCTCACCATGCAGTTGACGTGGGACCTGGGAATGGACCATGTCCGGTCCTGGGTCCTCAGCGGTGACTATGAACTCCAGGACTCCTTTGATCGCCCATTCGCCTGGAGTTCGACCATCGTCACCGGTCTCTCAGAAGCTGCCATTGTTCCCCAGCTGGATGATGCTAGTGCTCATTCTCAAGCTTGCGCAGAAACTGATCCTACCGAGTTAACATCGGCCCTTGGTGCTGCAACCTCTTCTGTGTCGTCTCCGCCAAATGTTCTATCGGCACCAAAGGATCAACTACTGGATGGGGTTGCCGACACAGCCCTTGATCCTCTCATCCCAAAGCAAGCAGACGTCCGACGCATCTTCCACAACGGCCGCCACACATGGCAACACTTCCTTGGTCAAGCAGTAAACCTTGGCCCTGGCATTTTCCCTCCCGGCCTTCACCCCTCTATCATGCTTCAGGACATGCCGCCACTCCCTGACTCCGTTCCTTCCAAGGGCGTCCTTGCCGGTGCCCCCACCTGGTCTGTACCGGAGCCGGAGCCTTGTCAATCCTCATCGCCCGGCTCGGATAAGCAGATTGACCCCGGATTTGACCTTAGCCATGTTACTGGAACCACCAAGTATTTCCGCCTCTCCTATCCTTCACCATTAGACTGCATCATCTCTTCGGGTCCTGACGCCCGCCATTACGGGAAATCACCCTCCTTGTCTGGGTCTAACACATCGACCGCCCCGCAAGGCCTCGCCATCTTGACCATGTTCTGGTCATACATATTCTCCACCCGTCTACTGCACCTCCAGAATCGTGAGGTCCACTACACCGACGCCTGCCTCCGCCCTGTTCCGATCAATGCGGTTGGCAACCTTGCGCAGAATGACATATTAATCCCACTCCCCCGTGAAGCCTCACCGCGCCTTGTCCACTGGCTCTGTGCCGTCCTTGCATCAGCTCCGGCTTGGGCTGCCAAGGATGATGAAGGGACTTTCCCGCCCTGGGCTACTCGATACGTGGGGGATGCGAAGTTCGTCATTGCGACCGAAGACGAGGTATCAATTGATTCCAATGCCCAGCCACCAACCGCGACGGAGGCTACCGAGCTTCTTATTGAATTCTGCAATCTCTTTGGTATTGGCCACGAATCAAGCCAATCTCATGCCCCTAATCCTCTGTCGCCCATCAAATCTGCATTTCTGGCAGCCCTTGCCATTCCTTTCTATCGTATGGCCAAACTGCAGCCGCATCTTCCAAGACCGTCTCTGGAGCCGAAGAAAACCGTCCTGGACCAAGCCCATGTTGCCGAGATTCATCAGTATACAGATGAAGCTCGGTTCTACATGACACTCAGCATGCATCCATATGCGTTAGGTCCTATCATTTGGAGTATCTTTTGGCAACCTGATGTTCAGTGCAACCTTGTTAGTCCTTGGCTGGCAGCTATTACTAGTATTATCCGCCCTGCACTCGATAGTTGTGATTTCGAACTGCTCGTCAAAACTTTTGCTCTCCGCCGTCCCCGAGTCGCACTTTGGTGGCATGGTTTATTCCTTTTGGGGGATGTCAAGATTCTCGACTTCATCCGCAACTATCTTGATACCCTTGATGAGGGCTGCTTCTATGATACACTAGCTCGTCCGGATATCGTCACGACCGCTTGGACAGGAGCCCCTCATTCGTACCAAGATGACCGCTTGTCTACGCCTTACCACAATCTAGATGATGCTGTTCCGCGTGCTGCTTTGCTTCAGCATCGTCACACGCTGACCCTTCGCGACCCTTGGCCCCTGTTTTATGGATGGCGTCCATTCGGGTCTGTACCAAAAGACACTATCGAGCCAGACCTGTACCCCTGGCTTGAGCGCGGTCATTGCCGCAAATACCGCCATTGGACTTGGTGGCCACAGGATGGTAGCGCTTCGAAGCCTTCCATTCACGCTGGGTATCGCCGGGAGACAAACAAGTATAACGCCAAGGTCCCTGACAACCTTGCCATGCTTCTTGCTCCCGACTGCACTGCACCTCTTCCTCCGACTGAAGTTGCGGCTGTCCTTCTGGAGCCATCCAAGCGAGCCACTCTTCAAATGATCAATCACTCTTTGGGCAACATTGTCGGCGAGAGAAGTGTCAGCACAGCCGTAATCCCGGGTCTGAAGCAAAGCCACCCTTGGCTCAAGGATTGGACCCCAGTTTAAGTCATGCCCATCCTAATCTGTGTTATTTTCTTCTTCTTCTTTTTTTGCGTATCGTCTTATCTATTTGCTTATAATCACCTTTGACCTTGTTATGTGAAGGTCAAGACGAGAATACGACAAATGGTAGGAACCGAGGTGTTACAGGGTTCTTGAATGACATCTTAAGGAAAGAAGGAGTTTCAATATGTGTACAAAAAAGGAGTCACTCTGGTGTCTTGGGGAATTGACTTTCTCATTTTCTGGTTTATGGACATTGCGACGGATCATATTTGGTTTGGGTCATTCTGGATTATTCATTATTCCCCCTTTTCATTCGGCTCATACTTTGTATTTATGTCTTCCAGCCATTGTGTCTGGAAACTAGCGGACCAGATCTTATGAACGTATTTAACCTTGTCAGACCGAAAAGTTGGCGTTGGCCTCACAAGCCGTCGGATGTGAAGGTATTGGGAGTTTCGTCGGTGCTTTTGGTCAAGCTTCCTGTTTCGAAACCTATCAAATTCACATGAATGTTTCAGAGCTCATTTCATTACCTCGACAAAAGAAAAATCAAAACGATTTTTGCATGATCAACAAGTATTAACTATCTCTATTCTACACTAAAGTATCAATGTCACATACTCGTCATCATCATCACATCCTCCGCCATCTTGTAAGCATGTTTGTCATGAATTCAGACTTGTGAAGCTTGGTCAGATTCATCCATAGATATACTCAAACGCCTCAAAAATAACAATGACCGTAACAAGGAGAGTGAACGATGCAGTTGCCAAACGTTCAGTTGCGCCACTGACAACCACAAGTCCGACTGCTGGAATTGCTTGAGGAGGGTCGAATCTCAATGACTCCTTGGTTTCCGCTTCACCACCTTCTCCTCTTAGCTTCAAACCACCACCATATTCTGGTAACTCGGAATCACCCGAGGAGTCCCCCGTCTGCTAGACTGTCATGACTTTTGTCTCAGTGATTTCTATCTTGGTGGGAGCAATTATTGTTGTCAGCAGAGGTCCTTCGCCAGCCACTTGTTCCGCACCAGTAACTGTTGGGCCATTTGAAAGGTTACCATCATTCGCAGGTCCTGTTGCCGGTGCGGAGGCATCGCCCCGGGTGAAAGGTCCCTCAGGCTGATTCAATGAAGTCGCAGCGGGGGCTGCAGAAGTGATTGGCTGCACTGGATGAGCTGGGTCTGGTGCAGACTGGACAGGAGGCGCAGGCGCAGGCTGGATGAGTGGTGATGTAGGTTGTGCTGGAGGTGCAGGTGCAGGTGCAGGTTGGACAGTAGGTGAATGTTGAGCTGGAGGCGCAGGCACGTGCTGAATAGATGCATCAGGCTGTGAAGCTGGGTTTCCAACAACTGACTGGTTACCTGTTACTTCTCCGACACCGGGTTGAACTACCTCATCTGGGTCATCGCAATCCTCTGCCTCAGGAGACTGCGGTAAATCTGGATTGGGAGCGTTTCCGCCCGCAGAAGGATTGGATGGCTTGTTGTTAGAACCAGTATTGTCTGGCCTTGGAATTTTTGGTTTGCTAGGGCTTGCAGGGCTGGCTGGGCAATCACCTTCACATGAGGGAGGAGGAGCATCCGGGACGTTGCCATTATTGTTTGGCTCCTGTCCTGTTCCCAACCCATCTGGACCTGACGGGTTTGGTTGATCAGCCGAAGATGACTGGCTGTATACTGAAGGCACATTCGGTGTGGCTGGAGTAGGTCCTTGGGCCGGAGACCCTTCGCCTGTATACCCATCTGTACCATGAAGGATATCCTTAACTGCCGAGTCTGAACATGACTGGCCATTTCCAGCATCAGAACAGTTCTCTGACCCCGAGGGGCTCAGTGGTGAAGGAGCGTCACCTGGCAGCTGTGGCTGCTGAGGAGCACCATTCTGTAGACAAGTTTCTCTGTCCAGGCCATCAGGTCCGCTTGGACACTCATTTGCAGAGGGTATAGAAGGAGGCAAACTACTGGGAAGGGCTCCATCACCGTTCAAAGGATCCTGGACTTGATCGACAGGTCTTGGAACAGGGCCAGAGGGATTTCCAAATTCGTGTGATGAAGGAGAGGGTGCTGAGCACTTAGCGGATTCGGGATTCTCGAGACACTCATCTTGTTGTTCGGGACGATTTGAAGGAGGGACGAATGGACCAATGGTCAGAGAGGCAAGCGGCTGTTGTGAGTTTGGATCTACCAAAGAGCCGGTTTCCTCGTTGCAATCATCACCAGGTGCACCGTTGCCGTTGCCTGGGGAACCAGATGTATCTGGGCTCTCAACAGATGATTTGGGATTGAATGGGGCCGGAGACTGAGTAGTAGGTCCAAGATGGTTGGACTCGGTATTAGGCCGTTGGTTCCCGGTTGAGCCATCGCTACCAGCGTTCGAAGCCAGTGGGCTTGCGTTCACACCATCTCCGTTGATTCCTGTATTGGTATCGGGTTGTCCGGGAGGAATCTGACCGGGAGAAGAGCCATGCTGAGTAATTGGCTGACCATCAATAGGGCCTGAGGCTTCTGGCCGAGATGGCTTCTCGTCCTGCCCAGTGTTTTGGCTGTTGGCTGGTACATCATTCGAACCACTTTCATTGATATCACAGTCTGGATTGCCAGAGTTTTCTCCAATAGCTCCATGTACCGGAGAGCCATTGCTTTCTCCCGTTCCATCATTTGGTGCTTCATTCATAGAAGAACTAGAGTCGGCAGAAGGTTTGTCGGTAGCGTGGGAATCAGGTTTGTTGTTGATATTCGAGCCATTCGGACCGGAAGTTTGTTCAGAGCCAGGAGCAACACTCTCGGCTTGAGGGCCGGAAGTACCCTCGCCAACAGGGGGAGACGTGTGAGAGGAAGCAGGGTCAGGGACGGAAAGGGTCAAAACACCATCAGAGCCAGCTGTACAGTCCACAGCGAGAGTGAATTGTTTGTCAAAGGAGAGAACACCAGCCCGTCTGGCCTCAAGACGGGAGATTATTGGCAAAGTATTTCGATATTGAAGAGCAGTTTGATGGAACGCAATTGGATGAAGATTGCCGATTATAGCATTTTGTTCAATGCACATGGTGGTAGAATGAGCGAGTGCAAGACCGTAGTCTCCATCTCGGCAAGTACTGGACAAGCAGAGGAAGAGTTCCTATGGAGGCCTGGTCAGTGCCTGCCAGTCAATCTCGAGTCATGTACATACCCTCTGCATAGACATGTTCGTGCAAAGAGACTTCGTACCATCCAGGTCATGAGTACTGAGGATGTAATCTGAGCAGTCTGTAACACATCCTGAAACTTTATCAATAGGTGTCAATGTACGATGGTTGTGGAACGACCTACCGGGTACAGACATGGTGTAACTACTTCCCAGACCAGCCATGCCTGAGATCAGCAACCCTGTGATAAAGTTGAGCTTCATGTTCACGGTGTCGCAGGTTATAAACGAAATGTCGGAGAAAGGAAGCGAATTAAAGCGAGTATTCGTACATAACGAAGATCTCCAAAAAGAAAGAAAAGTGTGTATAGTGGGCACAGGGGGTTCCAAAAAGAAGGAAAAGTGAAGTCTGATAACGACCAAAATGTGACTGTGATTGATGAGGATGAAGAAGAAGAAGAAGAAGAAGAAGAAGAAGAAGAAGAAGAAGAAGAAGAAGAGAAGATGGTTGAAGGGAGGGGGGTTCGGTCGAGAGAAACGGTTGAGTGAAATTGGTGTAATGGAAAAACGGAAAGAATTGTTTCCTTGGGGATCGTTGAAGAAGCCGTGAAGAGTGGTTGAGAGGAAGGAGTCTTCAGTCGCATCGTTTGTAAGAGCTATCACGAAGCTCTTTCCCGGTTGGATAGGTATGAATGCCCTGGCTGGTAAAGAGAGCAACAGCAACTGCCTGGTGCGCCCCTGTTGTCGGAACACAACATCAATTGGCAGGATGGACACAGTCTACTCCAGTCGATTCTGTCATCAATTTAGCAGGCATTAAGGGTATTTTATCTAATAAAACAGCAGCGCCAGAGGCTTCTCTTCATCCACATATCGATCCTTAAACTCTTGTCGTGCTAGAAACCTTGCCAGAGGCATCATCGTGTCCTTCATGTCCATAACACCTCGCTTCTTCTGATCAATGTGAGAAGCATCAACCACGAGACGCTTGAGGTTATCAAGTGACAGAGCACCTGAAGAGCTGTCAGTAACGATGATACATTCCTTCCTTCTCTCATCTAGGGTTAAGCGAAGAGCAGAAGGCAGATGTGACTTACCATTGTCGATGAGGTCCATCAGTCGGGCAGGTGTACCGACTGCGATACCTGTCTTGTGCTTGTTGAGAAATTGGACTTGCTCATCAACTTTCATGTGTTTGGCAAACTGTTTTTTTTTTTTTGTCAACTCATCTCCTCACTCCGAACGAGAGACGCATAAACACATACCAGCTTGGCGACAGTGTTGTCCTTGGTTGAAAATTTGCGCATCGATCTAATAATCATGGTCAGTGCGGCATCGTCACGGAATTCCAGAAAAGTTATACCTGACAATATCAGCAGCTCTTAAACCAGCACCTGCCACGATAATGGTATGCGGTGATCCCTTCATTTTGGGTGACTTCTTCAAATCCTCAGGGTCTTCTGTGAACTTTTCAAGGAAATCAGGCAACTTGTCCAAAGTCCTCGTTTCTTGCCATGATGTAGCGTCTTGAATCGCGTTGGCTAAACAAATGTTAAGTACGTTTTTCATCACCAAGATGCAACAGTAACCCAGTGTAAATCGTACCTGAAATCGTCAAGTCTGAAATTTCGACTGGACTCAGATCGGTGCCGAAACGAGTGAGCTTTTGTATAAGATAGTCGGCTAGAAGTTGGTTGTCCATCTTAGTAAATAGCGTATTGAGACCAAGCTCAGTATCGAGTAGGTCGTCATCCGGGGCATTGGCCTTTCTCTTTTTGCTCTTTTTAGGCTTCGGCTGAGCGGGTGTGTCTTCGGCTTGACGTTTTTTTGAGGCAGACATGGTGAGTCTTGATATGCCAGGCGAAGTTGATCCTTGAATCTTTGCACTAGATGGCATATATGACGGTTCAGGTCAAGATTTTTCTTGTACGTACAGTGTAGAAGAACTAGGCATATATCATCCTTTTTACTATCGTATCTCCCAAACTTTTAAGGCTCCACTTATTTAATCTTATCGATAAGTGGCATACTCCAGGTATAACCTACATAGAAGAAATAGCAGTATATAAAGGTTATATATTATATAATTAAAAGTATTTAAAAATCTAATTTCTCAAGATATTGTTCTAGTCAATAGCTTCTCTCATAATGCAGAACACATCGTCGCGACCTGTAGTATAGGCGGCCCTGCCGATCAATCTTCCATCCCAATCGAGGCGGCATCCCGGTTCACATAGTGTCTGGTGTTTATAGCCGATTAATACCTTCGTCCTCTGGACTTTGAGCCGTGATGCAAGTCCAATTGACTCTCAACGAACCTCAAATTTTGACAATTTTCATCTTGCAGTCACGCGAAATGAGTGACAGTGGACCGGTCTGTGTGTCGGCTAGAACCTTCCTATTAGTCCACATCATACGCGTGACAGCACCAAGCTGAGGTGGCATGGTTTAGGCATCCACAGCCAGTAAGGCCCGCTGGTTTGATCGGAGAACCCTTTGTTGGTTCTACTGCAATTTGATGAATTATTCCTCGTATGCTCGGGTTGCAATTGGATTCTGCCATCCAAATGCAGGCTGCTTGTCAGCAAGAAGAGGGGGGGGAATGTACATGAAGAGAGTATGGGACCATCTGGTTCTTCTCTCTACCGTTGCTTCACTCAGCCCTAACAACCGCAACATCCCCAAGCCACGCTCATAAGCATCCAACGTCAACCCGGGAAAATGACCGACAGCGGTGGTTTCGTGAAAGTTCCTACGGACGAGGAAGAAAAGCGTATGGATGAAGCAGCCCGAAAGTCGAAAGAGAGGCGGGAAGCAGCC